>CAIGQQ010032164.1:6938764-6964172 GCA_903798035.1 Danio albolineatus
AAAAAAAAAAAAAACATCTACGTTTGAATCTATGACATTGACTCGCTTAAAGGACACGGTCGCCTCCTACTGGCCTAACAAATTTGATATCTGCAAAGTAATGAGAGAATCTTCGCAGATTGGCGGATTAGAACTGGTTTTGCGAAAAAAAATATTACACTGAACTCAAGTACTTTCTTCTCACGAGTGACACATTGGTCACAAGCATGTGTTTGTGCATCAAATGTTTCTGAATAACTGTTATGAATAAGTCACAGAGGTCTCTGAGGGAACACTCTGCAACATTTCCCATTATAACACTAAAATCACTTCAGTATTCATATAGAATATAAACATACTAGAGCGAAGATTAAATTAACAATAAACAAAAAATAGTTTTATCCACTTTTACCATTACATTGTCTGTCCACCAGGGGGCTCTGGAATGCTTTGAAACGAAGATGTATCGTACTCAGACTGTAGATCTTTGCTTGTGTGTCCTACAATAACGTTCAGGACGAGAAAAAGTTGTTTTTCACGCGAAATATGTCAGCGTTTTTCTTACCAAATGTTTCAACATAGTCAATACTCTAAACAATTTACAAAACCAGGAGAACTGAAGCGTTGGATGGAAAACAGGTTCATCGTCAGCTGTACAACAGGTACGTTAACGTTTAGTTAAACTTTACAGATGTACACTTTTACCGAATTAAATACGTGTACATGTCACACATGGGTCAATAAAATGGAGTTTGTTTTTCCGTTGGTTCATGAAATTATACTGCTGTCACCTTCTCATCTTTCTTGCATTGTTTTGAATGCGTTGTTTCATTGCGTTGTTTTATTTATATATCTGACGTTAAAAAAGTGTATTACTGCTGTCATAATTGTTTACAGTAAGCGAAACAACAAATCCCTGATCATAAAATGTGTCATAAAGTAACAATATTTCAATATTTCACATAATATCCTTTTCCGGTGTAATAACTGTGTTATTACCATTTAACCTGATGACGTCATCACATATAACATGTCAGGATGGCCGAGCGGTCTAAGGCGCTGCGTTCAGGTCGCAGTCTCCTCTGGAGGCGTGGGTTCGAATCCCACTTCTGACAATAACTTTATGATTTTTCTCGACATTAAGAGTACATGTTGTTGGTAAGCGACTGCAGTCTGTTTCCTCTATGTGCTGCGGACGTATTCGCGTAGGTATTTGCGTATGTCGTGAGATGGCGGAACTAGCAGCTGTGGTCAGAGAGAAAGTTAGCATATTCGCTTTTATGTAACATTTTTACAGACAGTTTAAAGTAGAATAATTTTAAGAAAAAGTAGATTAATTAACGTACATGACGAGCTGACTGACTCCAACGCCCACACATTTTTCCCACTGCGTCCTACAGGATCTACCGTTGAGTTTCCGTTGATATTCAGTTTTGATTCGAATGTATTTAAACTTTTGACTACATATAGGCTATAGTATGTATTCATTGGGTATAAGTAATCTGTTTTTTTATTTAATTCTTTAGATTTGTTGAATTGTTTATTGTTAATAGATAGCACTCATCTTGAGATATTTATTAGATACTCCCTCCTTCCCTCAAACGTTATAAGCAGCAGTGGGTAATTAAATTAATAGGTTTCAGTACTTGATGGAAAATATTCTAGTATCTAAAAAAACACAAGTACTAGTTGCAAATATATGCTTGTTTTATAGATTAAATGGAAAAACTAGCCTTACACGTATGTAAAACGAAAGAAAGTAATCTCACTCGTTTCTATCGCTAGATGGCAGTGTAATTCCTCCCCGTTGCTTTTCACATCAGTTTACCAGCAGGAGAAGTCACGAAGAAATGAAACATGGCGGACTCGGATGGGAGACAGGTTGACAGCATCAACCATGCTACAGGTAAAACACACTAATGTCAACTTTTTTTCCGTGTGCCGATACGGACTTAAACATGTGCACAAGCAGTCGTTTACAGACACTAGCAGAGAGCTCGTGGTAGGTCTCGTTCGGTCGCTGATCGCCTCTGTGCCATGACACAGCTGACTTGACATATACATACAGTGGAAATTACATCGTGCTGTTTAGTCATCTGAAATATGTATATTCTGACTTCTTACTGCATGAATTGATCACCTTATTCCCGATTGTGTGTAACGGGATATTTTTTCAAGCCAAACTGTGTCTTTGTGCACCATTTTTAGTTTAGTAAAGATCGTGTGCCAGCATGATGAAATAACACTGCAAAGTCAGTGTCGAGGGGGTTTTGTGTCGTAGACGTCATTACTTCAAACTTATACCACTTTTTCCTCAATAGATGACTATCATCTAGCAGTTGTAACTGTAGTACCTTGTAAATAGCTGTTGGTTTGTTTGTTTGTGTCACAGGTGAAGAAGGGAAGTTGCAAGATATTGTAAAAGCGAAGGTATGTCTTCTATTATTATTACAAATTCGCTATATTATAATTGTCCAATGTATTATTCAATATGTTATTTGTATTTTATTTTCCAAATCTATTATTTGTTTCTTAAAAAAACTTAATATTGTAAATAAAATATCTAATTGTACTAAACAGCTGCTGTGCTGGACTACATTTTGGGCATTGTTGGACATGAAATGTGTCTGGATGCCCAAAGTGCAGATTATATTTTTTTAAACACAGCTCATTTGTTTACAGGAATACTGAATTTTAATAATCAATTGAAACTGATTTCTGCTTTTTTAACTGTAGACTGAAGGTAAGGAGTTGACCAAAGAAGAAAAGCAGCGTCTTAGGAAGGAGAAGAAGCAGCATAAAAAGAATAAAAAAGATGACAACAAGGGTCCTCCAGAGAAGGAAAAAGAGAAGGAGAAAGAGAAAGCATCTGCTCAGCCTCCATCAAAACCTGTCACCCAGAGCCCAGCACATAAAGGTACATCAGTGTGGAAAAAAATTCTAAATTTTCCTGCAATGCAGCGTTTACTAAAACGAATTTAATACTGATTGAAATTTGAAATAACTAGATATAATTAGAGGTAACTGATGCGTCTTATTAAGACTAGATTACAGTTTACAGGAATGGATGGAATTAATAACAGTCACACAAACAAGTCTCCCCCCCCCACCCCCCACTCTACAAAAATTAGTTGACCCTGACTATAAGTTGCACCAGATCAAATTTTCACTGTTGAGAGAGATGTCTTTTGACAATTAGATATAAAACAAACAAAAAAAAAAAATAAAAATAATACTAGTAGTGCTTATTAAAATGAAACTGTTGCTAATGGTTTAAACTAGGGCTGTCACAATAGTCAATATATCGACTTATCGCACAAAACACGGACATGACCGCAATAATTTTTGGTGATGCAATATATATCGCCCAAACATAAAAACCAATTCTAGCAACATTTTAGTTGATTGCGCAACATCTCTATCTCTATTGGAGATGTCAGTGTCAGTATGGTTAAAAAACACTATAGTATTTACTATAAATTACTATAGTGTATTTTCATGTGGGTGTCTGCTGAAAACAGATGTGATAGCAGACATTGCAGCCTCTGTTGTTCTTTTACCTTGCACCTTTTTTGTTAACATTGATTATTATTTATTTAGGATATTTAGGATTTTTTACATTCTGATTCCAATATCGGATTATTAGATTGTTAAAATGACTATAATTAAATATTCTTAGGAATAAAATGTTATGTGTTTGTTGGAAGATTGTACCTGCATTTTGATGATATTATATTGTCATTCTGGCAATATGTAATAAGTGGAATTATCATGTAATGTAATTATCGCAGTATATTTTGGTGCAATATATCGTACAACAATAAATAGATATCGTGACAGGCCTAGTTTAAACATATTATTGTTCCCCTCATTACCAGCAGAACAATATGGAACAAATAAAGGTGCTTTCACACTGCCTGGACTGTACCCAAGTTCAATTGTCCCCCCCCCCTTGCCAGCTTCTCTGGTTAGTTTGTGTTTTTTCCTTCTGAACCGCGGTGCGCTTGTGCCATCAAGCTGCTGTTGTGGGTACGGCTGTTGCTAGGTGATGGACATGAAAGCAAATCACCAAAATGGAAAGACGTACGCACATCACGGTCATTCTGCTTTTACTGAGTCTTTTGGTTTTGGACATATAAAAAGTGACTCGTGTCTGTCTGCTGCAAAAATATTATAAACGTTCAGAACATCACGCGATGTCCACAGAAGTTGTTTTTGGAGGAGACAAGCAGACATTATCACTGTGTTTGCCCTTGCTTAGTCCCACTTGTCACCAAGGTACAGTTCGTGATACACAGACACACAAACACGAATGAACGTTATGAAAACAATAGTTTGTTGTACTGTTGGCGGTTCACTTCTGTTATTATACAGTTGCATTTAGGGCTGTGCAATATGGACAAAATAATCATCTTGTGATTTTTGGAACAAATATTGCGATTGCGATTTTGGCAGCTGTTTTTACTTTCTCAAACGTGCTACATACACACATTCTACATGTATTCAGTGCACAAGAAGTGCAGAACAAAACATTTCTCAATGAAATAACAAAGTATTAAGTTTAATAAATAAAACTGTAGTAAAATTGTCTTTAAAACAGATGACATAAAATAAATGAAGATGAACTAACCTCAGCTCTAGTTAAACACATACTGTTGTGATTAATTGGACAGCCCTAATTGCATTCATACCAGAAGTGAACTGGACCCGAGTTTGTGTGAACCGTACCCCAGACCACCTCTTTCATGTGGACTGGGGTACGGTTCGTGGGTGCACACCCGAGTTCAGAAAACACGTTCACACTAGTTAAACGTACCATACTCTGATGTCAAACAAACCCGGGAAAGGACTAAAAGTGCTAGCGTGAAAGCACCCTGAAAGTCAAAAGCTGTCAACACTTTGAGTAAATAAAACATACACAGCCAGAAGTAAAATTATTATAACTCAGGGTTCAAACGGTCATGAAAAACCTGGGAAAGTCATGGAATTTTGACATGGCGTTTTCCAGGCCTGGAAAAGTTTTAAAAAAGTCATGGAAATTAGTTTAACAAATGTTTGCATACTTAAATATAGGTTAGTTGTCTTTACTTCTTTTCTGTCCATGGTCAAAAGCATGCTCTGACATCTTTAGTGCTGTGTGAACATTATCTAAATAAATTGTACATGGATATAAAGATTAATTTAAACTAAACAGATTGTTGCATGTTTTATGATATGCTGTAACAACATTTTTCTTATTATTTAACATGTATACATAGACATTACATGAAACATTAGGTCATGAAAATTACTTTTAAAGTCCTGGAAAAGTCATGGAAAATCATTGAATTTTAGTAGTAAAAATGTGTATGAACCCTGTATAACTGCATTATAAAAGTCGTATGCAAAAAAAGTCATGGCCCCTTTCAGATTAAAAAAAAAATGTAACTTGTATTTTTGATACAGTGTCTGGTTTGCTGCTATTTTTATTTCTTAGCTTAATGGAGGTTTTAAATAGCCTTTTATTCTATTTTGGGGGTCTGTTTTAACTGTCGGACTTTATGATGTCAGCAGCTGCTCCAGCGCCTGTGAGTGCACCTACATCTGAAACTCCTGTGGCTGCAGAGAAGCCTGCAAAGACCAAAGCAGAGCTGCGAGCAGAGCGACGGGCACGGCAAGACTCCGAACGAGCATCAAAACAGGGCAAGAAGGAAGGTGGTCAACAATCCACCTCCAGCAAACCTAAAGCTTCCCCAAATGAGCTCCAGCCAGGTAATTTATACCACCAGACTTTACTCTTATACCTGACCATACCGTTATAATATTGAAATTGTTGTTTTGGTGATGTGCCAGCTGATGTCATTGAGCATCTTGCAAAAAAAGAATGAAAACACATCAAGTGCGAGCAAATGTATTAATTACCTGATGAAGCTTTATGAAGTCAAAAATGTTCCTGTAGATGTTATAACACACAATATAGTTAAATATCACATAAAAATAAGAATAAGTGCATTAGTATCAGTGCATGGGAGCAAATGCAAATTTGATGAAGATGATGAAGAAAAGCTTATATTTGTCACATACACTGTTACATGTAGCAAAATTGATTTGATTTTTAAAACTTACTTTAATTCATACCACAATAAAGATATCAATTTTACAAAGGTACATTTTACTTAAGCCATTTTGTAAATATTAGTTCTCCATTTTTAACAGAGCACAACCTATCTTTTATAAATCCACACATTTTCAAACTCTTCAATATTCTTAACATTCTTATAAAAAACAAAATCAAACTTGATTCTCACTTTAAGCAAAACTCTTAAAAACTTGCACCACGTCTCGACAAACTTCACCCTAGCAAAATTGGACCCCTCTGACCATACACAAACATTACACATTTCAGGGGAAGACAGGTCAACGAGAGGTAGCTTTAGAAAGAGGAAGAGGGAGGTGAAAAAAGGCCCTCCCAGGCTGTCCTTAAAGTAGTACAGTGTGAGATCAGAGAAAAAAAAACAGCAACAAGCACATAAACACATAGTTTGTGTGCAAGAAGCCAAGAAGTGAATTGTGAGTTACAGGATTTAATCATTATTATGAATTTTTAAATATATTTTTGCCAAAAAAATGGCTTCAAATAAAAAAGCTGGAACAGTTCATTTTTGCATTAAAGAGTAAAATTGTTGTCTTTTGTTTCTGAGTGAATTTGTTTTTAAATTAAAAATTAAAGCCAGTGATTTAATCATTCATGATGTGTTTCCACATGAATCTGATATTTTGAATGAATGTTTGAATAAATCAGTTTTATAAATGGGTAAACCGTGTTAAAAATATATTTGTCCACAACAGGCCTAAACCATGCAAGGTAATTATTATGTAATTATTGTTATAGAAAAAGAAAACCCAATTATTTTAATAAGTTATTTTTAGGATGGCGATGCTGATATTTCTGCAGTTTTCAGAATTACATGTTAAAAAAATAATAAAATAAATAAATGTTTAATTCTGTGTAATTGAAACATAAAAGTATAATTTCTTGTCAAATCTGAGCATCTAATTGGTATTCAACAGTTGAATTGATTTGCATAACTTTGGTTCTCTTTGTTCTTTTAGTAGTGAAAAGGTTACCAGAGCACGTTCAGGTGGATGACCCTGCTGCATTGAAAAAGTTGGCCAAGAAGCTTGAGCGACAGCAGGTGAGACAAATCTGCACTGCCATACATTACATCTGGTTTGATCACAGCCGACTGACGAATGATGGATTAATCCAGGTGTTTTCTGAGATCCATTTTTCAGCGTTTTTTTTAACCCAGGTCCTTCCCGTGTCTTACAGAAGTCAGGGCAGGGATGCGGTTTAAATATAACTGGAGTCAAGGTCTGGCTCCGCACTTGTGTGTGCAGTGTATTGTTGATTTTTCTTTTGTTTCTCTGTTTAATTTAAGTTTTATTCTTGGTGAAAGGTAACTCCACTTGTGTTTTAATGTATTTTGCCAGTGATCTCATTGTGATTATTTTCATTTCATTGTGTCCACGTGATAGCTAGATGTCATATGTGGGTGAATTTTCAAGTGTGTATTTATTTTTCATTTATGTTGTCTGTTGGGTGTAGATTTCTAAAAGTAGCATTACGCTTTCACAGTCGTCTGATGTAAGCGTCATGTAGCCTCAGCTCTTGACATGAGGACGGGGGATGTGACCTCCAGAATGTCTGTCCTTGATGAAACGAGATATTCACGTGGAGTGCTGTTGTTTGCTCTGTTCATTTAGGTTCCTTTGAGGTCAGATTATGGCTACAAGGTCAGCCTGTTCTCACATCTACATCAATACAGCCGAAAAAACCCTCCCACGCAGCAGATCAGGTACTGAAAACAATGTAGCTTCTGCATTAATTACAGATTTTTTTTTTAAAGGGTTGCTTTTTCTTTGTCTTTTGACTTGGACATGGCAACCACTTATCTTTTATCATAAAATAAAACACTTTTCAAAGGTTTTGGGTCAGTACGATTTTTTGAAAAAGGTCTGTTATTCTCGTTGAAAAAAAAACTACAGTGCGAAATGATATTGCGAATTTCTACTATAATGTATTTGAAATGTTTTATGAAAGTTCAGGATTAATACTCAAGCCTATTATGTCACTTGATTCTCTAGAAATCAATCTAATGTACTGATTAAATGCTCAAGAATCATCTATTTTTTAATTATTATGTTAATAATCCGTGAATTATTATTTTTAATGATTCTAAACACTGCATTGCAGTACCAAAAGTGCATTGTGAAATAAGAATGTTATGGCCATAATTCATGTTCATCCTATTCATGTGTGCTGGACAGTCATGAAACGCAGCTTGTTACATATAAGCAGTCATTTTGGAGTCTAAAGTAGTCGATGGTCAGCTGCTGGGCTTCATCAGTCAGTATCGGCCTTGATAGTCGGTTTGGTGTGTTACACTCATCGGGTTAATGTCGGAGTTCATTGGCAATTTAGCATGTAGAATCACCGTGGGCTGAAGAGAGCACTCTGACTGGTTATTCAACAATGAATCAGTGTGATGTGAGAGTGATGTAGTGGTTATGTAGCAAGTAAACATTCATTCATTCATTTTATTTTCGGCTTAGTCCCTTTATTAATCCGGGGTCGTCACAGCGGAATGAACTTATCCAGCATTTGTTTTACGCAGTGGATGCCCTTCCAGCTGCAACCCATCTCTGGGAAACATCCATACACACTCATCGCACTCATACACTATGGACAATTTAGTTTACCCAATTCACCTATACCACATATCTTTGGACTGTGGGGGAAACCGGAGCACCCGGAGGAAACCCACGCGAACACGGGGAGAACATGCAAACTCCACACAGAAATGCAAACTGACCCAGCCGAGACTCGAACCAGCGACCTACTTGCTGTAAGGCAAACGTGCTATGTTCACAGAAATGCCAACTGACCCAGCCGAGGCTTGAACCAGCGACCTACTTGCTGTGAGGTGAACGTGCTACTCACTACGCCACCGTGGCGCCTAGCAAGTAAACAATTCAAGTCAAGGAACACAAAGAGACCGGCTGTAATTTCACAAAATTTTTTAAATATTTGCAATCGATATGGATGATTATCCCTTCATGATGACTGACGATTACTGTGATACTTGTAATAAATGCTTTACACTTTGCAAGTGCGCGTCGGAAGTTCCTGTTTCACATTGGGAAAGAGAAAACAGACTACTGCCACCCAAGGGTCGCAAAGACACGTCCTCCTACTCAAGCGCAGGTCTTGTTTCAGTCGGCTGCCATCTGTTTAGTGTGTTCACAATCAGCTTTTTGGTTCAGACGGGAGCAGACGTGAGCTGACAACACATTAATGATGTAACAAAGCCCCATACTGAAATCATGTGACTAGCTATGTTTCCATTCAAAAATGCAAATGAACTTTATGCGGATTGTTGCATAAAAGACGCGTGAATAAAGCAGTGTTTCCATCCAACGAGTCAAAGCGGACAAAACCGTCACTTCCTGATTAACTGCTGCCAAATATCAACAGTAAAAACGTAATTTGCTGCAGTAGGAGAAGCTGTGTCAATCTTTTTCTTCATTTAATAAATGACTTGTGCCTAGAAGGCAATCCTGACACGCAGTGAATGCGCGGTGGCGTTTGAAGGTGTAAGACGCGGAGCACAGCCGCTCTTGATTCTGGAGGTCGTTAATAATATAATAACACAACTACTTAAATGGTAAGGTGTTTTAAAATGACCAAAACAACATTTCAGATGTTTTACGATTTGCTCAGCCTGCTGGTTTGTCCATTTACATTTTTATCATTACATGATCTCTTTTAACAAAATCACATGACCTTTATTTAATGTGCATACTGGAATTTATATGGTGCCACGGTGGCGTAGTGAGTAGCACGTTTGCCTCAAAGCAATAAGCTCGCTGGTTCGAGCCTCGGCTGGGTCAGTTGGCATTTCTGTGTGGAGTATGCATGTTCTCCCCGTGGTTACGTGGGTTTCCTCCGGGTGCTCTGGTTTCCCCCACAGTCCAAACACATGTGGTAAAGGTGAATTGAGTAGGCTAAATTGTCCGTAGTGTATGAGTGTGTATGGTTGTTTCCTAGAGATGGGTTGCAGCTGGAAGAACATCCGCTGTGTAAAACAAATGCTGGATAAGTTGGCGGTTCACTCCGCTGTGGCGACCCCAAATTAATAAAGGGACTAACCCAACAAGAAAATGAATGAAAACTGAAATTTATGCAGGATAACACTTATCCTGCATAAATTCCAGTATGCACATTTAAAAAATAGCAGTTTATGCGCATCTTTCTTATCAAATAAAGTTCATCCTACTCAGTTATGCGCATACATTTTTTTATACGAATTTTCAAAATTTACCATCCACCGTTTTTTATGTTCATATCATAAATGCGAATAAAAATAGCTGGATGGAAACGTAGCTTAAGCCAATTTGATATATGCTCCAAATCATTGATTCGCAACAGAAGGTTCATTAAGTTTTCAAAGCTTCAAGAAGCACTGCTTCACCAGCTCCATCCAGGTAATTCAATTACACTACACTGCTATACCAGTAACTCTGAGGTATCTGAAATGTTCTTAAATTTTGATCAATGCTCTTTTTCAAATTTTTCATATAACTTTTTATTGACCTTATTCTGCGATGCGGAAGTGCGCTCGTTTTTGCGATTCTTTCAGAACTTTAGATTCAGTTGCCTATGGGAGAAATGACTAAGAATAATAAATGGCATAAAACGATCAAACTGCTTGCTCTACAAACAAGTGTGTTCATGAAAATACATAATAAGTAGAAAAGTATAATGAGAAAATATCAGTTTGCAACATCAATCAGCAGAAGAAGCTGTATTTAATGTCTGACAATCAATGGAACTGAATGAGACCAAGTCTCGAGCCAAAAAGATTCCAATGGCTGCGCCGCTCATACGTGAAGAACGAGGTCAATACTAGAAACTGCTCTTTATCTCGTAAGTTAAGATGACTTTAAATAGAACTAACGAGTGACCTGGAGATTTAGGAAATTGTGGATTGTCCTCTAATATTGAACTTCACTCTAAATAATCAAATTTACCATTTTATATGTAGGATAAACTATTAAAATTATTATAACATAAATAAGTTGTCTAATCCTTTGTTATGTTGATTTATTGTTTTAGCATCCCAGCCACAGTTATTCATCCATCCATTGTTCGATTGGGCCTGCAGTACTCTCAGGGCATTATTGCAGGATCCAATGCTCGATCTGTGGCCCTACTACATGCCTTTAAACAGGTAATATTTAAAGAAAGCCACAAAGTCACTCAAACGTTCTTAATCTTTGAATGTAATGAATATGTAAATCCTTGTTCACAGGTTATTCAAGACTATAGCACACCTCCAAACGAGGAGTTGTCAAGGGACCTTGTGAACAAGCTTTCACCCTATATCAGGTTCATTTTCATCCTTGTCAAAAATTGATAAAACATGAGCATAGTTGAAGATGAATATCATGTGAATATTTTGGTATTGCCTTTACAGTTTCCTCAGCCAGTGTCGGCCTCTGTCTGCCAGCATGGGCAATGCCATCAAGTACATAAAGAAGGAGATTTCAAATATACCCAATCAATGCAAAGAAGAGGAGGTAAGTGCATTTATGGCCCGTTTCCACTGAGGGGTACGGTACGGTATGGTTCGGTACGCTTTTAAGGCCGTTTCCACTATCTAAAAGCGTACCGAACTGAACCGTACCGTACCCCTTTTTGGTCACCCTTTCGAAAGGGTACCAAACCCAGAAAGGGTGCCGTAAGGCGGAGCTAGACGCGCAGCTGAACGCCATTGGCTTACAGAGATACGTCATATGCTTGCGCAACAAGCAGAATGAAAACAAAGGACCCGCCATGTTTAATACACAGCCGAGAGACAATGCTCGAAATAATATCAGCATATAATAACGAGCCATGGTCGACCCGAGCTCAAACAAACTTTGTCGTCGTCTTGAACAGCCACCATGCCGAGAGAAGAGCAGATTCTTATGGGTTACGAGCCCATAAGGGTGTGCGCGTCTATGTTTAAAATAACAAAGTTCTTAACCTGGACTATTATAAACTGGGAATGACGGAGTTACTCTCTAATGAGAGAATATTGACGGAGAGGCTACATGTACTGGTGAAGATTAAAGACACAGATGAGAGGTTTGCACAGACGGGGCTCTATTTCGTATTGTTTTTTAACCTAAATGAGGCATAAATGTCTGCTGTGTGTAGTTTTACTGTAATTTGGTAACATTGGAGACTGTGTGGGGCAGTATGTGTTCATATATGCTGCAATTATTTATTTATTTGATATAATCGCGGACCGTAGGCTATTTCGCATCATTGATCTGCAGTTATAATCAGATCATGTTCAGTCAGTAATGACATTTTACACCAGTATTTATGCGTATAATAAAGCCTCTGTTTTGTGAGAAGTGCTTCTCGTATGATTTGTGAACGACCCATAAAGCTTTACTGTAGACATTTCCTCGAGCGAAAATGACGTCGACAAACTTTCTGTCGTACACCACGCCCACCAAAAGAGTACCCTTTTGCAGTGGAAACACAAGCCTGATAAAGGTGACCCGTACCGTACCGTACTGTACCACTCAGTGGAAACGGGCCATTAAAGACATTTAGAGATGTTTATTGCCAGGGGTGCACATAACTAATATGTAGGCGCACATGTGAGATTAAAATCAAAACTGCAGACCAGATACAGCACTTTTACAGACCAGCACTGTTGACATTTCAGTTACTACAAACTCTTGAGTTTCCCCATGCTTTATCATTGATAAAATGATTACAATTGTGTGTTCTTAGCTGTGTCTAATAATAAAAAAACAAAAATTAATTTTCGATCTGGTTCTCAGAGGAGAACCTGGAGATATACAGTTGAGGGCAAAATTATTAGCCCTCCTGCGCAATTTCTATTCTTTTAAGAAGTGATATTTAACAGATTAAGGAAATTTTCAGAACATCGCCTGTATTTTTTTTCTGGATAAAAGTGTTATTTGTTTTATCTTGGCTAGAATTAAAGCAGTTTTGAATTTTTTAAAAAACATGTAAGTCAATATTATTAGCCCCCCTTAGGCAATATATTTGGCTACAGAACAAACCACTGTTATACTTGCCGAATTATCCTAACTTGCCTAGTTAACCTAATTAACCTAGTTACGCCTTTAAATCACACTTTAAGCTGTATACTAATATCTTGGAAAAATATCAAGTAAAATATTACGTGCTGTCATCGTGGCAAAGATAAAAAAAAAGAGTTGTTAAAACTATTGTGTTTAGAAATGTGTTGAAAAAATTCTCTCCGTTAAACAGAAATTGGGTAAAAAATATAAAAGAACTGAAATTAGACAGGAGGCCTAATAATTCTGACTTCAACTATATATGTAAGAGGACCAAACAACAATTCAATTCATCTTTATTTGTATAGCGCTTTGACACAATCTACATTGTAAAAGCAGCTTCACATGGATTGTAGTAAATGGAAACAGTGTCAGTCCAGTTTTCAGTGTTGATGTTCATTTTAGTTCAGTTCAGTTTGGTTTAATATTCACTGCTGAGAGTTCAAACACTGAAGATTAATCAATCAATGCGCAGCCCTACAAGTCCCAAACCATGCAAACCAGTGGCGACAGCGGCGAGGAAAAAACTTCACCAATTGGCGAAAGTGAAGGATTAAAAAACCTTGAGAGAAACCAGGCTCAGTTGGGCATGACCATTTCTCCTATGGCCAGACTTCTTGTGCAGAGCTGCAGAAGCCAAAACATCTCTAGGTTCTACATTAAGAACCGGACGAAAAAAGTGATGTGCACCCCTGTTTATTCTAGTATTTGTCCTGTGAGTTTCTGAAACCACTGTTTCCTCAACAGGCAAAAGGGAAACTGCAGGCATGTATTGATAGTTACATAAATGAGAAGATCATTTTGGCTTCTGAAGCCATTTCTAAATATGCTATTGAGAAGATAAGCAATGGAGACGTCATTCTAGTTTACGGCTGGTAAGATTTTCCAGTAAATTACCAATATTTACAACTGCCAAACGTTAAATAGTCTGGATTTAAGTTATTAAGATGTGTTTCTGGAATGCTTTTCTTGTCTTTTTTTCAAGCTCGTCACTGGTCAATCACATTCTGTGCGAAGCCTTTGAGAAGCAGAGGCAGTTCAGAGTCATAGTTGTGGACAGTCGGCCCAGGTTGGAAGGCCGAGAGGCGCTGAGGCGTCTGGTGAAGAAAGGCATCCGATGTACTTACGTGCTCATTTCTGCCTTGTCCTACATTCTGCCTGAAGTGAGTCATTCTTTTCAGTAAATCTCATTACTTGCAGGGATTTTTGCAAGCATGTTTTATTTTTAGCTTCTTGTGAGGTAATGTGCTTTCTTAACAAACTGCTTGCACCGTCAGAGGATTGATTAAAAGTGTGATATAAACGGTGGCTAAAAATACGTCTTAATTATGGTTTGGTACTTCTGTTCTTAAAGGGACACAATAGCTGCAAATGCAGTGCAGAGTAGAACAAAGGGTAGACAAAGATAGCTACTTGTTTTTAGCCATCTCTACCACATCTAACTACTGTTATTAAAGACAGTTCACCAGGAAATTATAATTCTGTCGGTAGTTACTCCTCATCCACTTGGTCCTAACCTGTTTGAAGTTTCTTTCTTTTGTTGAACACAAAGGAAGATGTGCTGTAAATTGTTGGGAAAAAGCAGACATTGACTTCCAATGTATTTTTTGTTCCTAATATGGGTGTCGATGGCTGCTTTTCATGGAAGGCCACATTCTTCAGAATGTGTTCAAGAGACGAAGGAAATTCATTAATACATGAGTGTGAATTTTTGTTATTTTGGGGTGAATTATCTTTTTAAAGAATACTGTACGGTTAAATAACAGGTAGACCGAATTTGGAGAGAGACAGATTTCTTAAGGGCTCTTTTAAGGGTCATTCACATGCTTTGCCATTCCGCTGCATTATTATTTTCCATTTTTTCTCTACATAAATGTTGACTTGACTGATGTTTTGGACCATTGGACTCTTTGGACTATTTGGAGTCTTTTAAACGCTGAATGGAGAAAAATAAATGAAAGACCCTTTATAATTTTAAATTATAATTTTGAGACCAGGCATGAACAGCACTAGATGTTGAATTGGATATTCTAGGTTGACTCATTTTTGTTTACTCAGCTACGAAGACCCACCTAAATGTAGTAACTGCCATGCTGCTCTTACTATATAACATATTTCATTGGAATGTGGAATTTTTAATACAATTAGACAACATTTTTGTAAGGAGACCACTTTGATGGACATTTTTAAAAAGGTACCACCAGGAAGAGTCTTAAATTATTGATCAATAATTTAACTGAAAA
This sequence comes from Danio albolineatus, assembly GCA_903798035.1. NCBI lineage: Eukaryota > Metazoa > Chordata > Actinopteri > Cypriniformes > Danionidae > Danio > Danio albolineatus. The sequence goes on from CAIGQQ010032164.1 coordinate 6,954,136, forward strand.
ATCATATGTTACTTTGAATATATTTTTGTGTCAATTTTATTTATTTATATTTCATATATTTATCTAACTAACATTTTATTGTAATACAAATTTGTTTTTATCATGTAATATTTTTAAGTATATCCATCTTGCCATGAAATAGCCATAAGTTGCTAATGTGGCAATAAATAAATAAATAATAAATTAATTAATTAAATGCTGAATAGGGAAACAAAGTTTTACATAGATTTTAAATATGAGCCTAAAACTTTTTTTAAAAACTACAATATTTTGACACAAACGATTTGCTAACTGGAGAATCATGTGGACAGCATCTCACAACATCTCAGGTTTAATAATTTTGCAATACATTTTAGAATACATAATAAATAATTTTGTATTATTACCATTTGGAACTGTGTTAAACAATAATTTTCCCAAACAAAAGGCATCTGACCTTTCTATCCCCCTTCTGACCAAATGATCAGAGTGTCTGTCTCTCTAAAGCTCCAATGGTTTCTTGCCTGCTTGCATAAATGTTCTTTTTATATACAGTGGAGGTTCAAGTATTGAACATGTCATGTGTTTTCCTGGGAATAATAATTACTAAAGCAGCTTTTGACATGGAATTGAATCAGATTTTTGTAAAAACCCAAACAATACAAACATAAAAGTATATATTTTAAATGTTATGTGTAATAACAATAACAAGGAGAAAGAACTGAACTACTGAAATGTATTTGATACTTTATATAAAAGGTATTTTTGGTGATGGCAGCTTAAATATACCACATATATGGATAATGAAGTCACATGCATTGTTCAGGTGAGATTTTTTTCACAGACTTGTGATTAAAAATCTTGATAGTTCTGTTAATCTCGCCTATCAAATCTGATCTTAATTTTGTATTTTATATTGAATTCATGTCAGGTGATTGGTTAGGATATGGATTTCATTGGTTGCTACCAACATCCAGTGAAAATTTCAAGTCAACAGCACATTAAGACGTATGTTTTTTGAGAAAAGTGGTGACATGTATGTATACTTCTTTCCCCTTCTGATATATTGTGAAAATTTCCCAGGAATTGACAATTTTATACTCTTAAACAATTGGGATGAAATAGGTTTATTTGCGAATGTCTGCAAACTTCAACAGAAGCTGAATCAGCCACTTGATGTGTGAGAAATTATTTCCCCTTCTGTATATATTGTGATAACTTCCCAGGAATTGACAATTTTATACTCTTAAACAATTGGGATGAAATAGGTTTATTTTCAAATGTCAGCAAACTTCAACAGAAGCTGAATCAGCCACTTGATGTGTGAGAAAAAGAAATCTTATTTTTTGCAGAAGTTCAAACAAAACTCAAAATCAACCACGTTGGTTCTCTAGCATCAAGCAAGCATGTTTGCATTTAATTAGGCTTTTCGGTGAATAAAAAGTTCAAAGAAAATTGCTCAAAAATGTAACATTATAAGACATCACAGTAGATTTGTGAGACTTGATGAATGAAATTTTGATTTGAAACGGAACAAAAAAAATGATTTGTTTGAACAGTAATGTAGTAGCTCAAGTTTACTGGCCTTTATGTTGTCATCCAAAAATTGTTTACCTGAATGCTGAATCAGAACTCTGCACTCTTATTTCCAGGTATCCAAGGTATTTCTCGGTGCCCATGCACTCCTTGCCAATGGATATGTGATGTCACGTGTTGGAACTTCCCAAATTGCCCTGGTAGCAAAAGCCTACAATGTACCAGTGCTGGTCTGCTGTGAGACCTACAAGTTCTGTGAACGAGTGCAGACGGACTCTTTTGTATCCAATGAATTAGGTAACCCTGTCATGCTGTGCTTGCTTAGTAAAATTAATATCGTTTATTTTACCATTAACCCTTTTGATGCTCATAATTGGTCGAAAATGGTGACCCATTGCTATGTTATTTCAATTGTAGTATTTATTTGATGAATCAGGAATTCATTTATATATTTAAGTCATTTTTAGGTTTTGTATTTACACTTCCATTTTACCCAAAGAGCCACACAGGAACCTAATTTTCCAGTCAAGAATTTAATTGTCAATTTGCTACACATGTGGACATACAGTTAAACGGAATGCAACGAAGCAGGGGCTGAATGGGACAAAAAATTCCGTCCTGACACTGTAGCCTTACCAGCCTATATTACCACACTGACACAGCCCCACCCACAGACACGCACATTCACTACTTAGCATTAATTGCATGCAAATTACTTAGATGTATATTTTCTGTTTTCTTCTTACCTTCTCCCTGAATTTAAACCTCTCGAGAATATTTCAGTTAATTTTATGCATTTGATTTTATGCGTCTGATTTTAGAGCTTTGCTTTCTCTCAGTTTTTTGGCACCGCCTTTCCTTTTTTTTCGGTCCATCTCTGAGAACTAGCTTTTGTTGCACTTACTGTTTGTTTGACATTCAATTTTCCGATTGGGTCGGATTGGCTCTGCCTATCTCGAAACCAGCCAACCATCGCTGATTGGGCCAAATGCTTAACATTTATTATTATTCATTCATTGATTCATTTTCTTGTCAGCTTAGTCCCTTTATTAATCTGGGGTCGACACAGCAGAATGAACCGCCAACTTATCCAGCATTTGTTTTACGCAGTGGATACCCTTCCAGCCGCAACCCATCACTGGGAAACATCCACACATTCTCATTCACATACTACGTACAATTTAGCTTACCCAATTCCTCCATACCGCATGTCTTTTGACTTGTGGGGGAAACCGGAGCACCCGGAGGAAACCCACGCAACCACGGGGAGAACATGCAAACTCCTCACAGAAATGCCAACTGACCCAGCCGAGGCTCGAACCAGCGAGCTTCTTGCTGTGAGGCGACAGCACTACCTACTGCGCCACCGTGTCGCCCTTTTATTATTATTATTATTATTATTATTATTATTATTAATATCATCATCATCAAAATATTCACATTTTGCAAGAGATCAAAGCTGCCTGCATGTAAAAACAAACCATATTTAAAAATAAATAATAAATAAAAAGCTCACCGGCCCACATTTTTAAAAAAAATGGTCCAGCCCTTCTGGCATTTGCCAGAATTGCCAGATGGCCAATCCGCCCCTGCAACTAAGCTTTCTTTTTCAAAATAATTTTAAATATGGGCTGCTGAATATTGAATAACGAATTATTTTAGAGATAAAAAAATTAAATAGAACTCAGGCCACTTTTGATCAATGTTGTGCATCAGAGGATAAAAGCTGGGGATGTTTTTTTAGTTTCATTGTTGCTTACACGTTGATAATAAAAAATGATTCATATACGAAAATCCTTTCAAATAAGCCAAAATGCATTTTTACAGATGACCCTGATGACCTGATTGTGACCAGAAATGGGAAGACCCACCTAGAGAACTGGCAGACTGTTAAATCACTGGGCCTTCTGAACCTGGTGTATGACGTGACGCCACCAGACTTTGTGGACCTTGTGATCACTGATTTGGGCATGATCCCCTGCACCTCTGTGCCTGTGGTACTGCGAGTCAAGAATGTAGATCAGTGAAGAGCAGATGCACACGCTTCTGCTTCCCTCTTGAATCTGTGCACACAGGGCTTCTGGCATGAAACAAACATATCTATCAAACGGAACACGCTTTTCAAATATAGCTGCTGTTTATGCCTTGGAACCTTGGAAGTGCTACAAGAAAATAAATGGTTTAGATTAAAAAAATGCTGACTTTTTTTTTTTAAACGGATCTTTATTTTAAGTACCAGGTGAACAAGGTACATGCTGAAATGCATACCACAATATTACAATATTGACAAAAGCATTCAGATAATGAAACGTATGTCAGTTTTCGGCAAACAGTATAAAGTCTATTATCTCATATTAGCAGATGAAACATTCACTAGCTTTACTTTGACACTGCCAACAAAGACAAGCGTTGCATGAGCTATTATCAGCTGACTAACATGAGACATCTGTAAACAGCAGAGTGTGACAGTTACAATCCACATTTTCACGTTTACTCCCTTGTAAAATGTCAAAAATACTGTAGTCTTTAAACACTTTAAAATGACGATAATATTCTTCTAAAGCAACACGCAGTATTTGTCCTTCATAATCGTCGCTAAAATATCTCAGTGCTTCATTTTCAATTGTTTAGAGTATAAAAATTGTCAGGAATCTGGCAGCTTTCCAGATACGATCAGCAGGTTCAGTCTGTGGTCAGTTTTCCCTTTGCAATCCAGCCTCTTCATGGCTGTGAATATGTCAGTGTTCATAGAATACTTCATAAAATATATAAATAAAACGATTTTAAAGGACATTAAGAGTCAAAGGAGACTGAAACAAACACTAGAGGTGTGTAAACTTAAGTCATTTAAAATAATGTCTCCGTAATCTCATGTAAACCTGCTTTTGGTTCGTTAAAAGAACACCAAACTGGTTTTTACTTTCCAGTGTGTGATACTTAGTATTTGGATGCATCATTTCAATGCGTCTGATGCATTTTTTAGGGCTCTGTCACTCCAATGCTCAGTCTATTTAAAACTCAAGTGTTCTTGACTTTTCGTCTTTGTGTGAACCAGAGCACAGACGAAACCACCACTGTTGATGCGATGAGTATCCCAAGCACCTTAACTATAGGAAATTCTCCCTGCAAGGTATAAGAGGTAACAATGAACAGGTGAAATACAGAAGCAATGGCTAACCTGTTTGGGATGACTGTCCAGGGGTCTTACCTGTCTCATGCATTTGTATCCATGGAAATTGTCAAGACAGCTACACTCAAAAAATCCTGGTCCGTATGGGCTGCAGAATGAGTTTTCAGGGCAGTTCAAGGCTGAAGACACAAAACGGTATACAAACAATGCCTTGAATGCTTTGCATTTTACAGATTGAGATGTCTGTTTGTCTAGATTACTTACGCATCGGTGCTGTTTGATTGCAAGCATTTTTCTGTCCTTCACAGATTCGGGTAATGTTTTTCACTTCGACCTTCTCCCATGATGCTCTGCCCCCCGGACACTCCAGTTTTGAAGGTAGTAAACTAAACAGTGATTGGTCAAGTTAGCTTAAATTTAGCAGTTACTCATCGTCAAGCTGTTACATTTACATTTGTTCATTTAGCACTTGCTTTTATCCAAAGCGACTTACAAATGAGGATAAAAGAAACACTTCAAATACACGGAGAACAGAAAGATGCCATCACAAGTATAAATCAGTTTAGCAGTTCTTGTAACAGAGTGTTTGTAGGAAGTGTTGGTGTGTTTCCTACAGGTGGTTTGTCATACCCACTCACCCATGTGAAGCACATCCACATTGTTTTCCAAAAACATGGAGTGTTTATAAGTAAGTGTCTGGTGCATATGGAGAGGAAAAGACTGTGTTTCCTACAGGTCAAGCCCATCAACTATGTGAAGCACACTCAAAATTGTACAATGTCCTCCCAGAAATATCATGGAGTGTTTATAAAATGTGTCCAGCCAAATAAATAGGGATTGCTATTGTTGGACAAATAAAAGAAATGTGTAGGTCCTTGCTCATAATTTTGTGCCCCTAAAGCAGGGGTGCCCAACCCTGCTTCTGGAGATCGACCATCCTGCAGATTTCAGTTGCAACCCATATCTTCTTCTTCTTCTTCTTCTTTCGTTTTTATTTGGCGGATCGCACCCGTTTTTGTGCATTACCGCCACCTTCCTGTAACCTGATTCAGAGACTCTACTCTGCTCCCATTATATCCCTTCCCCTGACTCAGTAAGAGACTTCGCATCTGCCAGCGCTGCGTCTCCAGCTCCTCTGGCTTCAGCTCATCCCTCCCACTATGTCAGGTTCAAAGGGAAAAAAAAAAAAAAAAAAAAAAAAAAAAAAACCATCTTAAACTCTATACTTTTATATTAACAATAATTCTACTAACTCATATCTTATTAATCAGTCCTGTTTCTTTCAAATATCTAAACAATGCTGCGTAACTATGCTTTCCTACCTCAGGATTTAATAAAAATTTCAATGTTATCTCACAGTCTCTTTCATTCTCGATTTCTTGCAATAAATTCCTTCTCTCTTCAGTATACCGCTTACAATACATGATCACATGTTCAACAGATTCGTTTTCCCCACACTCACATAGACCTGTTCTGTGCTTTGCCATTAATTTCATTGTGCTGTTAAGTCCAGTATGCCCAATTCTTAATCTGGATAATATGTTTTCCTCTTTCCTACTTCCACTCGAGTGCCTTCCTTTACCCACTTGTGGTTGAATGTTATACATTTGCCTTCCGTTGTTTCCTGCTTCCCATTGGTGCTGCCATTTCTCCATTATTTGTTTCTTTATTATAGCTTTAACTTCATTTCTACTAAAAGTAATTTCCATTCCTATATTATCTTCCGTTGCCGCTTGTTTTGCCATTTTATCTGCTGCTTCATTTCCTTTTAATCCCACATGAGCTGGCACCCACATGAATACTACTTTTACTCTTTCTCTTTTTAATTTATACAACTCTTGTAATATTTCTATAATTAAATCTTGCCTAGAGTCTGAATGTTTTGCTTCTATGCTTAACAGTGCTGAACTGCAATCTGAGCAAACTAAAACCTCCTTAATTCCTGCTTCTTTCACCCATTGTAATGCTAGACTAATTGCCAACAGTTCCCCTGAGTATACTGATAATTTGTTTGAAATCCTTAATTTTTTTTCTATATTATATTTTGGAATTACATATGCTATTCCTAGCTGGTCATTTTCTGGATTTTTTGATGCATCTGTAAAAACGTGAACCATCTCTCCATATTCTTCCATTAAATATTCCCTTACATATATTTCCTCCATTACTCTCATTCCCTCTTTTTGTCTAATTTCTAACATTTTTAGATCCACTACAGGTTGAGGTAAAACCCACAACGGAACTACAGATATAATCAGTCTTGGTGAAATTCTTAACCCTTTAATGTTCACTTCCTCTACTAAGTGTTCCACTATCCACCCAAAACTGTTACATTCCCTTTTTCCATACTCCCAACATTTCTGTAATACCTTTGTTGTAGGGTGGGACTCATCCTGCCCCATTAAATTTGCCCAGTAAACTGCCATTAACTGTTTCCTTCTTAAACTAAGAGGCTTTTCTCCCACTTCAACTTGTAGAGCTGACACAGGTGATGATCTGAATGCCCCACAACAAATCCTTAATGCCTGAGCTTGGATTCTCTCTAACTTATCTAGATGAGTTTTTGCTGCTGAACCATAGACTACACATCCATAATCCAACACTGATCTAATCAGTGTGATATATATAGTTTTTAGAGCCAACCTGTCTGCCCCCCAGACCTGCCCGGCTACACATCTCATTACATTCAGGACTTTTTTACATTTATTTTCCATCCTTATAATATGTTCTTTCCATGTAAGTCTTTTATCTAGCCACATACCTAAAAATCTTATTGTTGATACCTGTTCTAGTTCTTGATTATATAACTTTAATTTTAGGTTTGTTCCTTTACTTTTTTTTGTAAACAGGACCACTTGTGTTTTTTCCACTGAAAATTTGAACCCCCATTTGAATGACCACTCTTCAACCATGTATAGTGCCTGTTGCATTTTCCTCATAATATAATCTATATTTCTTCCCTTAAACCACAAAGCTCCATCATCCGCAAATAAAGATCTACTAATATTCCTATCTACTTTCTCAAATACATCATTAATCATTATAATGAAAAGCAACGGGCTAATGACGCTCCCTTGAGGGGTTCCATTTTCTGTCCATTGATTTGGTGATGTAATTTCTCCTACTTTTACCTTAATTGACCTCTCTTCCAGAAAATTTTTTATCCAGTTAAACATTCTACCTTCTACTCCCATCTTTTCCAGTTTCATTAACAAACCTTCACGCCATACCATATCATAGGCCTTTTCAATGTCAAAAAATACTGCTCCAACTGATTCTTTATTCATTAATGCTTTTCTAATGTCTGTCTCCAAACATACCACTGGATCCATAGTCCCTCTACCTTCCCTGAAACCACTTTGATTTGGCGATAATTTCTTACCCTTTTCCACATAATACATTAATCTGTCAGTTACTATTTTTTCCATTATTTTACCTATATGTGACGTAAGTGCTATTGGTCTGTAGCTGTTTGGATTGCTATGATCCTTTCCTGGTTTCTTAATAGGGATTATTAAAGCTTCTTTCCAGCTCTTTGGTAAAATTCCTTCTCTCCATATCTTGTTATACAATTCTAATATAATACTCAAAGACTTATCACTTAAATGTTTAATCATAGTGTAACTTACTCCATCTAAACCCGGGGAAGATTCTTTTACTCTATTTATCACTCTTTTTAATTCTGACATTTCCAGCGGAGCATCCAAAATATTGCCTGTTTCTTCTTTCCTGTTCTTTATCGAGGGATTTTTGTTTAACATCTCTTCCCTTATTCTTAATCTATTCTCACATAAATTTCCAGAGGAGTTCACTTTAGTAAATGCTTCTCTTAGCATTAATGCCTTTTCTCTATCGTTCACCGCCATAACATTTCCTTCTTTAAGCACAGGAATTTCCACGTTTTTCCTAATTCCTCTCATTTTTTTAATCATATTCCATATTTCCTCTACTGGAGTACTTCTTCCTATTTCATTACAAAATTCTCTCCAGTATTCTTTTTTTGTTTTTCTTATTACTCTCCTAACTTCTGCTTGGGCTGCTTTATATTCTATTAAACTTTGAAAGTTATATGATTTTATCATTTTTTTAAAAGCCTTCCTTTTTTTCTTTATGACTTCTCTGCACCTCTCATTCCACCATGGCACTATTTTCCTCTCCCTACCCCCTTTACTCTTTGGTATGTTTTGCTCTGCTGCCTCCATAATAACTGCTACTACTCTATTATTTATTTCGTCAATATCATCTATTCCCATTTTATCCAGTGTTTTTATCCCTTTTTCACTAACTGACATAAATTCTTCCCAGTTAGCCTTTTCATAAATCCATCTTCCAACCGCTCCCTTCTTTCCTCCTTCTCTTCTCTCATTTCCTTGTATGACTGTTACTATTGGATAGTGATCACTACCCATAGTACACTTCCTACTTATTTCCCATTCAGCTTCTCCACTTATTTCTCCAGATACTACTGTTAAATCCAAGACTGACTCTTTTCCTGTTGAGAGATTTATCCTTGTTCCACTTCCATTGTTAAGACAAACAAAATTATAAGAATCCAATATGTCTTCCACTACCTTCCCGTTGACATCCACTATTGCTCCTCCCCAAAGAGTGTTATGAGCATTAAAATCCCCACACCAGATTACTCTCTCATCATTAAGACCTTCTATTTTCTCCAACTTCTCAATCTCTAGTCTATTGCACGGATTATAAAAGTTTATTATCATATATTTTTTCCTTTGTACCCAAACTTCCACCACTATATATTCCATTTCTTCCCCTTTTCCTACTAATCTATAAGGAATTCCTGACCTGATAAATGTTACACATCCCCCTCCTGTACCATCTTTCCTGTCCCTTCTAACTGATGAATACCCCTTTAAGACGAAATCAAGCTCTTTCTTTAACCAAGTCTCCTGAATGCAAATTATGTCTGGTTTCTCTATAGATTGATTAATATAACCTTTAAACTCCAACCCATTGGCCAATAGACTTCGAGCATTCCATTGTAAAATGATTAACATCCAGATTATCGACCATGCCATAATTCCTGACTACCTTGACTCTCAACAGTTAGGCCATCCCTAACCCTTTCCCATGTGAGATCTTTAATATCCAAAAATCTTTCTGCTGCTTTAACAATGATCTGTATTTTTTCTGTTCTTTTTTCTGTTTGTGCTGTACAGTTTATGACTTCTGCTATGAATAAGACAAAGTTTTTCTTGCTTACTTCTAGCACATCTTCTGTTTTGTTCCTTCTTTCTTCTACTTTTGTTGAATTTATTCCTTCACTTACACTCGGTGCCTTCTTACCTACCTCTCCTTTCTCTAGTTTGTTTCTTTCCACGTTTTTGATAGCATCTGCATATGACAGATTATTTTTTTCCCTTTCTTT
>CAIGQQ010032164.1:6964572-6992750 GCA_903798035.1 Danio albolineatus
ATAGATAGATAGATAGATAGATAGATAGATAGATAGATAGATAGATAGATTTAGATATAGATAGATAGATTTAGATATATATCATCAGTCATCTAGTAACTGACAGTAGACAAAATATGAAGAAATATTATAGATATGCTTTGTTGCTATTTAAGGAGAAAATGCTTCTGATTCTTAAACTCTTTGGAGCATTTCTTAGTAGCGACTCTCACTCACTTTGCCTTTGGCTTAGGCCCTTCTTCATCAGGGGTCACCACAGTGGAATGAACTTCCAATATGGCATATGTTCTACCGGGCAGATGCCCTTTCTGCTGCAACCCAGCACTGAATGTACAATCTCCAGTGCTGGAAAATACTAAAAGCTAAAAAAAGCTAATCTCAATAAAAGAAAAGAAGGCTTTATGAACTCATCAATTGAGGGATTCAGTGACACTTTAATCATACGCTATCACTGTCAGAATAAGGTTATCCTGATGAAGGTATAAATAAATCAGAGAACAAATCTGACACAATCTTTATAGTGAATATAAACGGACAGAATTTTGATTAACAGAGAAAACCACTTAATGTGGGATATCTCAGATTTGGAGAAAATTTAATGAATGGAATTGTTTATTTTGTGATATGAGATGCTTGTACATTTTTTAGCTGGCATCTTCCTTAAAGAGAAATTCGTTCAGAGTAACTCAAATATAGTAATGCTTGTACAGCATGTACATTGTTAGAAAATCAAATAGTTAAATTAAGTTAAAAATTAAAAAGTTTTTTGTTAACCTTTATAAAAACAACGTCTTTAAGCTGTTGCATGATTTATTAATTTTTTTGTGATTAATTGCGTATGCTTTGATTTACTTAAGTCCGTTAAAAATGGTGTCTAGATAAAAGAATGAAAAAATAGAGCTTGAATCAACATTAACAGAATTTCAGCAAATCCCATTTATTTTATGTAATGGTATGGATAGTAATAAAAATATGTATGTGATGTGATTTGCCATTTGAATAATAAATATTTAGGCCTACTATAGCTGATGCAGCTTTCATAAGTTGTCAACTTAATATTAAACCTTGTCTGTCACTCCACAGGACTTAATGAATAACAATAAGGGCTCAAATACCGCAGGGATTTTTGCATTGAAAGTGGAATCAGATTAGGAAGCTTTGTCAGTTTCAGTGTTTCTGTTTGAATGGTTGTTCAGAAACATGCTTCAGCCAGCATCTTCTAGAGTTGTTATTGTGTGAATTGGATTCACAATGTCTCAGTTCCTCTGGCACGTCTCTTTCTCAGCCGTATGCAGTGCAAGATTGCCATATCTTTCAGCATAACAGGAAACTTTTTAGCAATGCATGATATTAATTATTGTGTAATAATAGACCTTATTGTGACGTCAAACCTATTTGCTTTATAATCATTTTGCAGTTGAATTCATTTTGAAACATTTGTTTACCCTGAACGCATACCAAAAGCAATACCAAAAGTAAAGTAATCCCTTTTTTGCAGCTTATGTCAATATTGTGATAATATCGAGCATTAAGGCTTGTACACACTGGAACGCTTTTCGTTTGAGTTTATCAAACCCAAGCAATTTTTTTTTTACTGGTGTCAAGCAGAAGAGTCGGCAAAATCACTCCTTGCCGTTAGATGGCGCCTAATGAAAACAGAAAAAAAGGAAACTCACCCTCGATTCCTAATTCTTTTGCAATTCCTCTCGACAACATTTCCCATTTGTCAACATGTTTGTAGTCGATGTCTCGTTTATCATACAGCACTTTTCGTTTGGATACCATGCAATAAGCAGCTCCACGTTCATATTGCCTCTAGGCATCTTCTTCAATGTGCACTCACATAGAAAGTTTTGCGCTTGAGCACCTCCAAGGGGTGTTTACTGTAACTTCAGCAGCTCCGTACACATGAACAAAAGTGCCAATATGATTGGTGAAGAAGGTTTTTATGCGGTGCGTTTTTTAAAAACAACGCTTTTGCGCCTGCCTTTTTGCATGTTGATGTGCCGATCACATTGGCGCCCTTTATTTAGTCACGAGGCGTTAAACGTCTACCGAAAACGTGAGCAAAAAAACGTCTAGGTGTGCACGGGCCTTTAGGGCTGCACAGTATAAGGTTTTAGCACCGTCTACTTTATCAATTAAAATGAGTGTAGTTAACTCAAAATTTGCAGAAAATATATTCTACTAATATGAAAAGAGTTTTTGAACTCAGTGTTGAAGGTAATGAATTAATGAAATACCTCAATACTTTAACTTAAATGGAGTAAGTTCACAGTACTCATATAGATTAGTTTGCTCACTCAAATGGTTTGTAGCAATCGGTTTCCTCAAACTGTTTGAGTTGCCTTAACTTATTGGGTTTTACACTACTCAGTTGGTTTGAGTTCTCTTCATTTATTAGGTTTTACTGTGCTCAAATTGCTTCATTTACTCAAATGGATTAAGTTCACAGTACTTATTAGGATTAGTTTTTTAACTTAAATGGTTTGTTGCAATCAGTTTCCTCAAATGGTTTGAGTTACCTTAACTTATTGGGTTTTACAGTGTAGCTATCGTAATGTGCGCATCCACAATAGTCACATCGCAAAGATATGCAATGTCCAGTCTGAATTATAGTTCAGCAAGAGCTACTCAATTGTATTTAATCGCTGTGTTTATATGGAATTTATAAGACTATGCAAAAACTAAATTTATTACTTAGAATTTTTGTCTTGTTTCTTGTCCAAATATCTACATTTCAAAGCGAAAACATAATTATTTCACTGATCCCACTGGCAGATAATTTCCTTAAAATAACCCAAAAAAACCAACTAAACATTATTTTTAGTTGGTCTAAGAATTATTTTGATATTTGGACTAAAAAACTAGGCATGGGACAATAACCGTTTTCAAGGTATATCGCGGTTTGGAAAAGTCAAGTTTTCAAAACTGCCAAAACCTTCTGCTATACCGTTCCTAAGGTATGGGTAAGATTTATTTTTTATTTGTTTGTTTATAGGACAACAGTATCTCTGGCTGAAAAAAATATCCAAAGATGCCATTTTAAATGCTAAAGCAACCTGTGTAATTGAATCTAATGAAAACAGCAGAAATCAATTATTAATTTTTATTATATCTAGCCTGACATGTTTACTGCTCCAAAATACTTTAAATGTTTCTCAAAATAAAATATATTATATTTAATAGGGAAAAGGTTTTTGTTTTTTAGCCAGACATATAAAAGTCTTTTATTTAACAATACCGTCATATTTTGAAACCGTGATATTTTTTATCCAAGGTTATCATACCATCAAAATTTTATACCGGCCCATGCCTACTAGGAACAAGGCAAAACATTGTAAGAATTTTTTTTTGCATTGTGATCATTAAATTTCCGTAACGTAATACTGTTAGACTCCGCAGAAATTCATCCAATCGAGCTATTCAAACCCTCTTCTGAAACTATTCATATCACAATATGTATCACACAAAAATAAAATATCACAATATGAGGTTTTTACAATATTATGCAGCGCTATCATGCATAGTGATAAGAGCTTCAGGAATTATCAAAGCAAGAAAATTTAATGTCATGCTTATAGCTCTCTTTTGTCTGTGCAATAGTGGCTGTAGCCTGTCCATAACGGACGTCTTCAACCCTAGAGGTTACATCTGTATTGCACTAGGGGATTGATAATAAAGCATACTCTGTTTAAGGACACACAGTGCAGTCTGATCTGGCAGATTCTGTACTCGTAGGTGTCTGCAAATGTAGTGCAGATGTGCAGATCGTGATGTCTGCTCTTCTCAGACACCAAATGATTTGGATAATAGCTGAGGGTTTTTTATGAGCTCCACTGTTCTCATCTCTCTCGAAACACCTCCAATAAACCCAGAAAGGGTTTTAATGCACTGCTGTGGAGATATTGTGAGTCATTCCTAACAGATTGACAAGCAAAAGTTGTTTGTGTCTTTCTGTGACAGTGATTCAGAGAGAACCATCAATGACGATCTCAATAGATAAGTCCTTCAAGGCCACTGAGAGCTGTGTTGGCCAGATGTATGAATCACCCTCGCTTAAATGAATTCTTTGATGGATAGAAAATTGCTTTTTTGCTTTACACATTTCTATTTCTTAGCTATTCAAACAAGTGTTGTTTCAGTATTATTTGTGTGATATAATGTAGCTTTTATTTGTTTACAAACAATAATGAAAGTCAAAATTTTACATGTTAATTTATTTGTTATTAAGTTGCAATACTAGACAAGGTATGTTATATATTGTCTTTTCAGCACTGTATGCCATTGTTGTCCTGACACATAATTTATTATAAAAGAAAATTATAATCTTTTATTATAAACTTAATGCTATTAGCCTATGTAATTCATTTACTTAATTATTTTTATTTATGTTTTGTATTTATTTGTGTCTAAAAGCAGTCCAAACACTAAAAAAATGTAGAAAATTATTCACAGGATTCTTAATTTTATTGGAACTGCTTAATTGTTTTATGTTCAGTCTACCTAAATTTGCAAAACAATTGAGCTAACTTACTAAATTTGTGTCGGAACAACATAAAGGAATTGTGTGGAACCCAGCATTTTCTTTTTGGAAAATTTATTTTTAACTAACCCAGGAAGTGGTTGAAAGTATATACAAGCTTAAAATGTTTTCAAAAGGGAACATTTACACCTTTTATTCAGTACGGCATGTTTGTAATTGGATCAACAAACGTCATATGTTAATAGCAGGTGTAAATGAGGCCTAAGCAGCTTTCTGTCTGTCAGTGTGGCGAATTTGCATGACTAACTGGAATATGAGTGAAATCATCGGATGCACCCATAGGGATGTTTTTCATTCTTATGCAAAACTCCTGAACATTCTGATTCCTTATAGAATGACTTGGGCTAAAAAGGCTAATAGTGCGTTTTTGTTTTATATCGCATAAGTTTTGCTATGGTTACGCCATCCGTCCTCACTACGCCGGAGTTTTCAAGCCCCAAAAACGGAGCGTTTTGGAATTGCTGGAGAGTAACAATAACCAAATTGACTAACAATAACCAAATGCCGAGCGAGACACATGCTTCCTATTTATACTTGAACGCGCATGCCCAGAGTGCGCGAATGGTCACGTGATATACGTTTTTGGGGGAGTAGTGTGGATGGAGATATGTTCAGAAACGCTGGGTGAAACGCTAGTGTAGATCGTTTTCATGCTTAAACGCCGTTTTAAAACTAAAACACACTAGTGTAAACTGGGCCTAGGTCAGGGCTTCCCAAACATTTCAACCCGCAACCCCCAAAATAACAATGCCAGTGACTCACGATCCCAATATCTACTCAAGTGGTTCTAAATATATAAACCTTGCACACAACAGCGCAAACATACCAATAGGCTCAAGTCTATACATCGTTTAATTTTGAAGAACGCCACTCGGAGACCATCCTCCATGTCCAGTTATGGCCTCTATTTATTTTGAATGTATGTGAGTGCCGTAACGGTGTCAGAAAGTTTAACCTGGTGCCATAAAGAAAATCAATGTGCCTTATCTTTAATATAACGTAATCACCCCAGGTGTTGCAAAAAATCTAAAGGCTGATAGCTTTTTTTATGGATAAAATAAGGTAATTGTATTAGTTTAATAAGATTTATTTGATTTTTGGAAGTCCTGACCCCCACTTTGGGAACCACTGGTCTAGGTCAAAAACATAAACCTCTTTTCTTTCAGTGTTTGAAATGGTTTCCTCAAGAATCTGTCATAAGTAAACAACGGCTTTTGAGTGTCTATTCCGCTCGGATTGGTCAGATGGTCTAGTCTTCTGTTATTGGCCTACCACTTACAGTGTGTATCAAAAGTATCAGTATATATCTGAATTTTCGCTCTTCCTCAGTTTCAAACTCAAGCATCAATCCTCAGCTTTGAATATTTGAGGAAAAGTGAATTGCTTTCCAAGTAAAGAAAAAACATCTTTCCAACACGTTGACAACATAAACTAAACTCTTTAAAGGGTCACGAAATACCAAAACACATTTTCTGAGCTGTTGACAGTCATATATGTGTCCCACGCTGCTATAAACACTATTAGGACACATGTATTTCACTAAAGAGTGAAAATTGGTTGTTTTTGCACTATTTCGAGCAAATTCGTAAACGAATTTTTGAAGCTGCGTCACGCCGATGAGATCCATGCGTGTATTCCAGCGTGGAGAGTGGACGTCTGTAACAGCCAGTGCATCCTGACGTCTCTGAGCGTGCGACATTAATTCATGAGAAAGACTTGGTTCAAACCAACCAGAGCGCTCTATTGTGTATGCGACGCAATTCGCGCGAATCACTCCAGTTTGAAAATCTGAACTTCAGCGGACATTCGTGCCGAGTTAACCAATCAGGACCTTGCTCTTGTGGGGTTGTGATTATGACGTAGCACCTGTTGTTGGTGTCTCGGGGTAAAGTCCTCCTGCCGACACCGACAACAGTTCATCAAACTGGGCTCAGCTTAGTCAGAAGCACCGCTGAAAGCTTCCGTCATCCAGGTTCAGTTTCTGGAGGAGTTTATGAGCTCACAGTGCTGGGTGCACCTCTGAAATAATCTAGTGGACTCAGATACAGCTCCAAACGAATCAACGCTGTTTTTCAGCCTTCATAAAGCACATAAACACAGTTATTCTCTCTATAAACCCCTGTTATCCATTTAGCAATAAAGCTACAGTCACCGAACCATAGACAGAAGCCCTGCCCATCACGCAAATCCGAAAATAAAGAGAAAGTGCCGTTAAAGTCAACAAATTAATTTAGCAAATAATTCGATTACTGATGTCCATGTAAACGCAGTCACTGTCTTTCTCCCCCTGCGTCTTTGTTTGTTGTGCCTCTGTGTGAAAATGAGCGCGTGCACAAATGGAAACTCCCATTTTTATGCAAAACCTTCCCTCTTTCTCCTTCCCCGACACTCCTACCTAAACCAAGCTGGACACACCCACTTTCTTGAGCTTTTCCAAACTAGAGGTGTGAAAACACCACGCTGAGGCTGGGGGGTTTCGTGGCCCTTTAATACGGTGGCCGAGAAAAGTTAACACGCTGCAATTTAAGAAAACACATGCAATAACAGAAAACACCAGCAAATTAAGAAACGGTCTTCATCAATTTGACAGCACACCTGTTACAAATTCTCACAACACAGACAACGGAAGAAACGCGCAGCAAGTTATTGAAAACACAACGGAAAAAAACACGCAGCAAGTTATTGAAAACACAACGGAAGAAAACACGCAGCAAGTTATTGAAAACACAACGGAAGAAAACACGCAGCAAGTTATTAAAAACACAACGGAAATGTTTCAAGAGGACCCAAAAACATGACGGACACAGCTAAGATACGGATGTAGTTAATTTATTTAATAACGCAACATTTCAGTTGATCATTAATTAGACTGATAATTTACAAAAGACAACGGAATCGTGTAATCAGGATATTAAAGACCACCTTTCAAAGACCACCAATCACTTCACTGAACAACAGTCACGGCGGGTCCTTATCTTAGCTGTGTCCGTCATGTTTTTGGGCCCTTTTGAAACATTTCTGTTGTGTTTTCACCAAGTTGCTGCGCGTTTCTTCCGTTGTGTTTTTAATAACTTGCTGCGCGTTTTCTTTCGTTGTGTTTTCAATAACTTGCTGCGCGTTTCTTCCGTTGTGTTTTTAATAACTTGACGCACGTTTCTTCCGTTGTTTGTGTTGTGAGAATTTGTAACAGGTGTGCTGTCAAATTGATGAAGATGGTTTCTTAATCTGCTGGTGTTTTTGTTATTGCATGTGCTTTCTTAAATTGCAGCGCGTTAAGCTCTCTTGTGAGAATTTGTAACAGGTGTACTGTCAAATTGATGAAGACCGTTTCTTAATTTGCTGGTGTTTTATGTTATTGAATGTGCTTTCTTAAAGAGCCCATATTATGGGTTTTTGAAAATGACCTTCCATGCAGTGTGTACCACAGCTCTAAGTAAAGTGAAATGTCCAGCTGAGGCTTAAATCTGAAAGTGCAAAGTGTTTAAAACGATTGATTCATATATAAAAGAGTCGACTCAATGTTGTTTAAATGAATCGTTATTAGAACGAGTCTTTAGCCGTTTCGGCATGACGTGAACACGAAACATAAGCCCTGCCCACTAGTTGCGCGTGCAGGCCCCGGGAAAATTGAACCCCCCGGCCCCGCCCACAGACAGGAAGAGAAAGTGGAAGACAACAAGCACTGTATCAAGTAAAATTGAAAACAAGCACTGTATCGCAATAAGTGTTGTTGTATAACCAGCAGGACAGCAGTGACGTGTGATCTGAGTTTGATGGCAGTATAAAGATTTAGAGAGAAGTATGGGAGCTTTTGAAGTATTGGTTTTCGCGTTTTGCTCTTTGTAGACGGTCCCTAAGGATCGGTCTCTTTGCTGCCTGCGCATACAGTTTAATATAATGCGCCCAGCGCGTAGGAAAGCTAATTTTTAGGAAAATAAGGTTGTATATGATTGTATACATTGCGATGGTTGAAAAGAGGTGCTGTTTGTGTAGGAACAATGTTTCGGTCATGAGTTATTGATCCCATAGATGCTATGCTCTGAAGTGCGAGGGAAAAGCTGTGTTATTTTCCTTACCTGGAAACCTCTTTTCCCTACCTGGAGTGGTTGAGGGTTTTTTTTTTTGTAAAATACCTGAGAATTATATCCCCAACATGGTGCTGTGTTTGCGTCATTTCTCTGAAGAGAGCTACACCAATCTACCAGCTTACAACGAGGGATTTGTTGCACGGTTGTTGTTAAAGGATGGATCAATACCCAGTTTATTTGGACCAGCGTGTTCTTCCAGTCTTGTTGACTTTAACCAGGTAAATATGGATGTAGTTGTCTGTATTGTGTTTGCTCGGTGCAGCATGTAGCGGTAGCCATTTAGCTTACTGCCGAATGTTACTATTTGTTGGCTTACAATAGTCCATGAAGTGTTGATTCATTTGGCTCCTGACACGGACGTGACGTGGTGACGTGACGTGGTAGCGTCACGGAAAGGAGGTGCTTGGGGAAAAAGACTCGCTCAGACGATTCATATGGGAGTCGGTGGGAAAATGAGGTAAAAATAAATAGATATTATAAGACATCGAAAGTGTTTTTTAACCTTGCATACATATCATCCTGTTGTTTTGGACTTCAAAAAGTGAAATTTAACCGTTCTCAACCCACCATATGGGCTCTTTAAACTGCAGCGCGTTAACTTTTCTCGGCCACCGTACTTTAAGGCCTCAGACACAACTAAAGTATTTGAGCTTCAAAGTAACTTGTTTTTTGGCAGCCAATGAAGATGATAATCTGGAGTTCTGCAGATTTGTTACAAATTACTGACAATTCGCGTCATGCAGTTCGGAATCAGTTCTTACTTTTGCTGGATTTCCAAAACTTTTCAGTCCTTTTACATTCACACATCTACATTACTAACTAAATTATGTATGAAAACGCATAAAGAGGCACTTTGTTTCATCTAATATTTACATTTTGTTTGATTTCTGCTTTGTTTATATTGCCAAATGTTCTCAGGCTGATTTAAAACCATTGAATGAATGCTTTGTTTCTCTCTGTATCCCTCAAGGATGGAGATATTTTTTCTTTAGACGTTTTAAAGTTTATCTTCCTGTACAGTATTCAGCAGAGAGTTGTGTAGTATACTTTGGAGGTGTTCATATCACACAATATGCAGAGGAGTTACAGAAATGAGGGGGCTGCGATTTTAAATGTCAGACTTCCTGCCCAAACGAGGACAAAAACCTTCAAGGAAGGGTTAGAACTTCCTACAGACTTGCTTATTCATGCTTCCTTTTTTTTAGAGGCTTGTAAGAACATAACAGTTTCATCCTACTTCTGTTAGTAACGACAATCTTGCTTTGATATTATTAATGAGTCATTTGAACTCAAAAGTCAGTAGTTGGGTCATTGTGTGCAATACACATTTGTCATTTTTATATAGAGAATGCATGTGAATTCACTGAGGTTGTTTGTAACTGTAGTTTGGTGCAGTGTGACACAAAACAACATCCTGAAACAAACCAAACATTGTCAAATTTTTGGGGTCGCAGTATGCAACGTGGTTTGATTGCATATTGTGAAGGCCAAATAACCCACAAAAATGGCTTCAAAATATGCTGCTTTCTCTTCAACTCTGTGTTTTGAAACACCACCCTTCATTATTGTATTTTCTCGTTCTGAAGTAGAAGTCTTTTTATTCTTCATGTTTTGGTTTGCGTCTAGCAGTTGATTGCATGTTTTGTGTAATTTACACAATGGTCTAGTTTTTCTTTATTATTTGTCTATATTACTGTATTTTCTATATTTCTCTGTTTTACCCCACTGGAATGTTACTTCATGCTGCATTTAAGAACAATGGATCAGTATTTTTTTCATCACCTTGAGATGGATAAAAACGATGCAAAGTGATGAGTAGTCAAAACACCAACTAATCAGGAAGTCAGACAATAGTGTGCAAATGTCTCTCAGCTCTATAAACGTCACTGTTTCAGATAAGAAAAAAAAGCTTCTCACATCCTTTGACACTGAATGTGGTGAGAAGTTCTTGCGTATTTAATATGATTGTTGTGCCTGTCTCATTGTGCAGTGTCTGTTGGTGTGATTGAATCACCAGACAACAGCTTAAAAACTTACGAATAGATGAAGAAAATGATCAACTGAGTGGTGCTTTGTTTTCAGACTCAGTAGAAAAGAGATAATCGCTCTAGAGCAGAGGAACATTTTCTTATGAAGGGCCAAAAGGCAAACTTGATCAAGAGTCGTGGGCCAAAGGTAATTGTAGCAAACTTGTACTTCATTAAAGTTGCCATGAGTAATTTCCACATTTTTTTCATAATATTTAAAAAAAAATACAATATTGTCTTTAATCATATTACCTAATATGTCTTTTTACATCTAATCATGAATTTATTACAATAAAAACGAATTATTCATGTTAAAACTATGGAGTTTAATGCTGTACACACTAGTCAAGTAGCCGATGTCTTGTGCATCTGTGAAGTGACAGTACATAAAGCTATAAACAACAAATATTTCATTTACAAAGTTTAATTTCAGTTAGCTTTAACACTAAAGCTAGCAAAATGTTAATCTTTTAAATATATATATAAAAAAATACCGGCCCTAGTTTGGGCATCTCTGCTCTAGAGTCTAGATACTGCTTGTTTTTGTGGTGTTGTGTTCAATAATCACAACAAACCAGTATGTTTTGACATGAACATTTTCTCATGGTCAATGTGTGTGTGTTTGTGTATATAATATAAACACAGGCTTTGATTTTTGGAACATTGTGTTTCCCATGTGAATTATTGTTATTATACTCGTTGTTTGCATAAGGTAAGCATTTGTAGCATATTATAATGATTTCTAAATAATCATGTGACACTAGAGTTTTGATGCTTTAAATTGAGCTTTAAAGTATGTGAAATCAAAATTTGCAATGTTCATTTTGCTAACATTATTCTTTAGGGCAGTGGTTCTTAAGATTTTTTCACCAAGTACCCCCTCAGAAGAAAATGGTCCCTCAAAGTACCACCATAATCCCCGGTACTGAAGTAGCATAGTAGGCCTAACTAAGCAGCTACAGCACTGCACATTTCAAAAAAGAAGCAGATTAATTCTTCTTATTAAGAATATTTATTATTGTCAGCCACTTAAATAAAAGGTTTAGCCTATTAAAATACATTTACTGATCACATCGGTGTTATCGTACGCATCAAAGGGTTAAAAGTCTGTTCATTTCTTTAATTAAATTATTCAGGGATTCCTCCATGTACCACTAGAAGAAAGCTTGTGTACCACTAGTGGTATGTGTACCACAGTTTGAGAACCACTGCTCTAGGGTAACAATTAAACTTTGCAAGGTAATCCACAGAATTTTTAAACATTTTGGTTTGGTTTGGTAATCTTCAGTCAAAATCTGACCTTTCCTTCCGCGCTTGAAGTGGCGGTTCTTCTCTGATGGCATCATTTTGACGACTTCAGTTATAATATTCTTAACCACGCCCCTCTTACCGTTAGTTTGCCATAAGAGAATGGCGAGCAAAAAGAAATTCAAGCCCTTTACTCAGTATTCCGTTTCCATTGAAAGTACATCGTCATAAGGAAATAAAAGACTCAGCAACTTCTGGTTCATGTGGACTTTAAATCCCAAGAATAAATAACGTTTTTAAAGACATTAATCAGAAATGTTATTAAGGGCCAGTTCACCTAAAAATGAAAATGAGCTCATCGTTTGCATTTCCTCTTTTGGTTAAGCCTTTATGAGTTTTCTTCTGTTAAACAGTGTCAATAGCCTAGTGGTTAAGTGCGCCAACAGACAGCACTGGCTCAAGATCCTTTGCTTAAGCTATGCGAAATCATTTTAATTGGATGATAATTCAATTGAAATAATCGTTCTGTGATGACAGCTGTTTCTCAATGAACTGTATAAATACTGCATGTGAAAATACCACTTTTTTAATAACTCCAAACTTGCTTAATAGCTTCAGTCGAGTTTTTAAAATAAGTTCTTTCGTGGCATGATTTCATAGACTTCATATTTATTAGTCACGTTGAATCAATGAACACAGTTAAAATGTTGTGTTTATTATAATGCGATGCTGTGGGGATTTCATGGGTTTTTTCTTTATGGATATTTGGAGTTTTTTCAGAGGAGATTTACTACTGATCACACTGTGCTTCCCTGACAAGATGTACATGAATGCTCATTTGCATTAGTGATTTCGTTTAATTTTGATTTATTACCAAGCCCAAATGAACACTTATTAGCGGGTACATTTAGTGATATTTCACAGATGTTCTGTAATTTATTGAATTTTAATAATCGAAACATTTAGCAGCTTGAGAGGCTTATTAAACAGGGTTTATTATAAAGGTTACTTTTGCTTCTGATGCACTATTATTACAGATTTTCTGTTTAGTTATTAATGAATCCTAATATTGTCTTCTTAAATGTCTTTAAAATGTATTTATTTTTATTGTATAACACACAAAAAGTCTAACTGTTCTTTCTTTCTTCAGGCTTACAATATCCATGTGAATGGCGTCTTGCATTGTCGAGTACGATACAGCCAACTCCTGGGCCTCCATGAACAGGTGAACACACTTTCATCGAGCATGCTTGACCTTC
Organism: Danio albolineatus; assembly: GCA_903798035.1. NCBI lineage: Eukaryota > Metazoa > Chordata > Actinopteri > Cypriniformes > Danionidae > Danio > Danio albolineatus. Next base: position 6,977,741 of record CAIGQQ010032164.1, read on the forward strand.
ATTTCAGAAATTATGTTCACACATGTAAAGAATTGGGTTGGAGTAGGAAAATAGTTTCTCAGAAAACACAATATTTAAACAGCTGTTTCTGAATCACTGGCTGCAAAATCAGCCAGTTAGTGCTGTGGATGCTGTCTTAGACTGTGAAATGAGACTTGCTTTAAGAGCAAAATGAAACACAATTAGAGCAAAACTACCCTAGATGTTATACTTGAGATTAAAGTATATTGCTTTTATTCAAATATATTCTTACAATTAGCATCAAATATGTATAATTAAAGTCACCTTATGGTTAGATTTGAAAATCCACAGAGAATTAGGGCTCATAATCATTATTAAGCATACATTTAAGGTAGCCAAAGTGAAATAAATGCATTTTTAATGTTGAGCTTAAGATGTTCATTTTTTTTAATAATACATGGCTCTGGAAAAATTAATGACCAGTTGACAGTTTCTACTTTGGATTCACAATTTATAGTTATCTGTTTAAGTGCTATTACATTTCTATTTTATTCTGTGAACATCTGATGACATTTCTTCCAAATGTAAAATAAAAAGGTTGTCATTTAGAGGCTTTTTTGTTGTTTTCTGCCTAAAATAACCAGAAATCAATATTTGGTGGACATCATTGTTGCGTCTCATCAGATCTACTGACCAATCAAATACTCTCTACTATCTCAAGTGTCCCTCCCGGTTAAAGAAATAAGTCACTTATTCACATGTAAACCAGGATTCATCATACAGGGGACAAATGATTCAGGCAGTGTAAATAAGACTTCTATTGCTGTGAATGAAGCCTGGCTTCGGTTGATATGACTCCGCGCTGCTATTATAGACTGTGGTATTCATGAGTCAGATGTGCTTTAGCTCATCCACTCTATCTGTCAGAGCTGTGATATAAATGAATTGCTATTAAAAAAGGGGAGGGGCTACTCGATATTTCCAGCTCTGTCTTTATGCCATCTGAATAAAGCTGCACATTTAAGGCATTTCAGAGGACTTGTAAATGTGTTGGATTCAGTTTTTGATTCAGCATTTATCTACACCAGGGGTGCTCAACCCTGCTCCTGGACATCGACCGTCCTGCAGATTTCAGTTGCAACCCATATCAAACACACCTGCCTGTAATTATCTAGTGCTGTTCAGGTCCTAATTAACTGGTTCAGGTGTGTTTGATCGGAATAGGAGCTGAACTCAGCAGGAAGGTCGATCTCCAGGAGCAGGGTTGAGCACCACTGTTCTACACTATTCATTCATCTTATACAGTGGTTCTCAAACTGTGGTACGCAGGCTTCCTTCTAGTGGTACGCGGAGGAATCGCTGAATAATAAAAGTTAAAGAATGAACACACCCTTTGAGTATGATGTGATCAGTAAAGTGATTTTAATAGGCTAAACCTTTTATTTTATTTTCAATTTTCCAATGTTTATTATGTATTCTATCATTCAAAGCAAATTTCCTCCCCATATTTGTAGCGGTTGTTAGGGGTGTATGTCGCTTTTTTATAGCCTACTCTAACGCACAGTAAGCAGATCTAATTTAAATATGTAAATCCAATTCATAAACTTAAAATACAAGGTAATGTTTAGATTTTAAAGACATACAAATAAGTCATACATACATACAACATATATTTCAAAAAGAGTTTATTTATATTTATGATGACATAAAGCCTATATTTAAGAGGTCCAGTGAACTAGATGAATAGGCTACTTTAATACGTTTTAGTTTTCTTCTTACTTTTTAAGAACAGCGCTATTTTTAATTCACTTTAAAAGCACATTTTAATTTAAACGTTGATGTTTTATTTTTTTTACCTTTACGCACAGTACAGTGTTAATGTTCAAACCATTTAAAATGTTTAAAGTGGCTGACAATAATAAATATTCATAATATTAAGAATTAACCTGCCTTGTTTTTGAGCTGTGCGTTAGCTATTTAATCAGACCTACAACACTACTGTATTTCAATACCGGTCATTATGGTGGTACTTGAAGATAATTTTTTTTTTTCTGAGGTGGTACTTGATTAAAAAAGTTTGAGAACCACTGATCTAACACACTATTTATTCTGGCAGGAATTATTTACTATTATTCCATGGCCTGTTGAAATACCTAATTCTGGAAGGTGTGCGATACAATTGTTTAATGCACGGATAGTTCCTGACAGTTTTGATCACAGTTCGAAATAAACGCATTTCCCTCAAACATCAGTACACAAGTAGTTTAAACTTAGTTTAGCTTAATCGATTAAAACTTAATCGATTTGTGTTGAGACAACATGAAGGAATTGTGTGGATCTCAGTATTTTTACAGCATAGTAGCCATAATCACTCAGTCACAGTTGCCAGAGCCTACATTCATCTGCGTGTAATCTCAACAATGAGCCGATGGGAATTAACCAACTTGCAAATATGCAAGAGGTAGCTAGCACAGGTTACTATGAGCTATTAGATATGCCTTTGTCATTTATCCTCTTTGGCTTGTGACTCCAAGCTGGGACTAGGAAATCTAAAATAAAAATTTGCTCAGCATTGTAGGGATGCACCAGAATGAAAACTCTGGGCTAAAACCAACAGTTATTGATGCAGTTGGCCAAAAACATAAATGATTTGTCATAATTCCTAATTTTCTTAAATAATATACATAGTTCAACACTAAGAATTTTTTCTACTGGCCCAATTGGATTAGTGGTTCAGATTTTTGCTTGCCCTGCCAAAATTTTTCACTGGCCCCACAAAAAAAAAACAGTTAATTGCTATTTCTGAGCCACATATTTTAAATAATGTTAAAAAATTATTTCTAAAAATGTTAAGGAAATGTGCAGGTATTTTATTACAAAACAAATCCTGACTGCATTAAAAATGACAGCAAAACATCACAAAACAGTCATTTTCTTTTAGCCTCATAATCTGATGTTGCCGCTATGTTGTCGTCTCTTCGCTGTTCTGGTTTTTACCAGGTTACGGAAAAAAACATGCTCACAACATCCAACCAGATAAAAGAAACCAAAAAAGCAATATGGTATTTACGACTTCACGGAGAAGATAGCATTCAAATACTTGAAAGCACAAACTATTTCTTGATTTTAAGACAATATATGCGTGCAATTGACCTATAGTCGCAGGCATATTCAAATTTAGTGACAAGGCAGCACTGGCCTGATCGGTCCAGTAACGATTCTGTCGACTGTCCTGAGCATCTCTCACACTGTCCCCGGGCCATCTGGCAGTCCCTATTGTTGAGTCCTGATATAATTTCGTACCTCTTTAATTAAACTCAACAACTTAAATTGTACTGACTTTAAAACAAACAAGCCAATAAAATAACCGCATTTGTGAACCAGAAGTATAATTTCATTTAGATCACTTAAAAGGTGATCTTTCTCAGTAATTAGATTTTAGACTAGTTTTGAACGTATAGCATAATGGCTTTTTGATTTCTGAAGAAGGGAACTTGGGTATGAAAGCACCAGTCCCAGAAGAGCCTTGTAGACCAGAGTCATCTAGTGATCCACAAGGTTGTTCTGGGACTTGTCTAACCTGGCAAATGACCGTGGAATTAGCTGGACGATCAATGGCTTGCTGTGCATTATCCATGTTGTGTGTTTTTTGCCCCTACATTGTGCATTGAAAATCTTTTAACCCACAGCTGATTATCCTTTACGTATGAGCACAGGACTTCTCTTATATCTTGGATGGATTTAGACACGATTCGTTTAGTCATTCTGCAGTCAGCCCAAAAAAACGCCTGTAATTTGCTTCAAAATATTTACCGAGGTTGTGTGAGAAACGCACAGACATGTTTGATTTGGACTGGATTAAATTCACAGAGTACGCCTGTGAAACGCGCTCCTCATCTGAAGCAGTGAGCGTATTCAGCAGTGTTGGACAATTTTTTGGAGCGGTCGTCCTGTGCAAGCGTAGCGTCGTTTTTGTGAAAGAATCTGGCTATCTTTGAAACACCTCTAGTTTTCCAGACTGTGAGTTTGGTCTTGAATGAGGTTGGAGAAGTTCAGTGATCTCACCATCAAGTGTGTGTTGTGTTGTTTCATTGCTGCTGTTGCTAGGAAACAGGGCGTTGAGGGCCTCGTCAGATCATACGTGCTCGTATGATGCAATCCAAACAGGCTGACATGCTGGAGGCTTAAGTTAACCCTTCAAATGGGCCCCGGGATATTACAATATTTACAAACCATTGTTTATTAAGTTATCGCTGATTAGATGTATTGTTTTATTGCATATTTTATAAATACAAATTTAATGATGTATTTAAAAAGAATATTTAGCTATATATTAAAAAATGTTACTTGCCAATACCAATTACACCGTTAAAACCTTCATGGAATATATATATTTTTAGTATTTCATTGTATTTTGAGTAAAATATTTTTCTTTTTAAAATTCATTAAATTCTGTGCGTTTTTATTATTTTTATTCTAATGAATTAAAATAATTTTGTTTATTTTTATTTTAGTTCATTCTTTTAAATCCTTCCCTTTTCCAGTATTCCAGCCAGCTGCAACATTTCCAATTTCTATTTAAATATTTTTTCCACTGATATTCATATTATGTTGTGGCGTTTACTCTTTATTAGTTTTGTTTATTAGTTGTGTGTGTGTGTGTGTGTGTAAATATATTCCCCATTTAATAAAATCCCAGTGACACAGATGGGGCAACAGCAGGCATAATTTTAGTAAATGCTGTGAAGTGTAAACAGATTTATTAGCCTTGTGCCTTTAGAGAGCCACAGTCAGCATGAACAACAGTGGACAAGGGCAGACAGTGGACACTTTTGTTTACTTTTGCTTTCCAGAATTTGACTTTTTAATAATTGAACTGAACTTTTCTCCTTGTGTCCTCTCAGATAAAAAAAGAATATGGAAATAACGTGGTGCCTGCTTTTCCACCAAAGAAGATCTTTACGCTCACACCGGCAGAGGTCGATCAGAGAAGAGAACAGCTGGAGAAGTACATGCAAGCTGGTGAGAAACTCAGTCTTCTACCATACACAAAACAATTCAAATCTTAAACAATACAAAGATTCATTTTAAAGAGGTGTAATGAAATGAGCTCATATTTAATTAAATGTCTTTGAGTTTTTATGCTCAATAAACTTGCTTTTATTTGATCAAAAATTCAGTAACTATGAATGTTATTAAATATAAATGTTTTGAAATATTACTACACATTTAGGATAATTGTTTTATATTTTAATTAATGTTAAAAACTATTTTATCCATGTGATCCATGATCATTACAGCTTACATAATCCTCTAGAAATCATTTCATTCTGACAATTTTATGGTTTTATTTATATTTTGAATTTTATATTTTAATTTTTTCTGTTTAAAAAACATTTGAGTTATTTTATCTGCATTTGTATTATTTTTAATATTTATTTAAATGGTTTGTTGTTTTGGCGCCTCGTTGGCGTAGTGAGTAGCACGTTCGCCTCACAGCAAGAAGGTCGCTGATTCGAGACTCGGCTGGGTCAGTTGGCATTTCTGTGTGGAGTTTGCATGTTCTCCCCGTGGTTGCGTGGGTTTTCTCCGGGTGCTCCGGTTTCCCCCACAAGTCCAAAGACATGTGGTACAGGTGAATTGGGTTGGCTAAATTGTCCATAGTGTATGAGTGTTTATGGATGTTTCTCAGAGATGGGTTGTGGCTGGAAGGGCATCCGTTGTGTAAAACAAATGCTGGATAAGTTGGCGGATCATTCCGCTGTGGCGACCCCAGATTAATAAAGGGATTGAGCCAAAAAGAAACTGAATGAATGGTTTGTTGTTTTAATATTACATATAATGGTATTATTATTATTATTATTATTATTATTATTATTATTATTATTATTATTCAAATATGTAGCTTTAATTTTTATTTATTTTAATTGTAGTAATATTAGTCCTTTTATTTCACATTATTTCAGTTTATAATTGTATCCCATTTAAAATAGTTTTACGCTCAAGATTTAAATATATATATATATTTTTCAAGATGTACATATTTAATAATTAGCTATGGGCCATTGAATAATGTACACCTGCTAATAAATAATGTAAACCTGAGGTTATGATGTGGCCATGATAGATATCATGTATTCAGCCTGCAACTAATTTTGGCTGTTTGTGTGTATTTGAAAATGCCTTATGATGTTCATTAGCCAATCAGAATCAAGCATTCAACCACCCTGTAGTGTGTATATGTATACACAATATTTTGTGACAAATATATTTTTTAATTAAAAACAATAATAATAACAATTATTTAACAGTCTTTTGCAAAAATGGAGCAAATCTGATGACTAATCTTGCACTGATTTTAGTCCAGTCAGATGCTCTCTAGAATTAGGATTAGGATGCCATCTTCCACTAAGACAAACCCAATTCACAATACAAAAACAGTTGCAGACCACTGTGAAAAAACACCAGATAACAGCAGTTTACTTTTCTTCACAGTCTGATGATTGCCGATTCACCAAGTTCAGTTGTCAAAAATTGGTAACACACCAACAAAGTGTCTATTACCGTCTGTCTGTGCGGTGTGAATTGGCCTTAAGAAGTAGCAAGTCGTGATTCATGAATGTGATGTAATTGATAAACCTGTTGTCTTCAAAAATGTTCCACCCAAAAATCCCGTTTTAACAGGAAGTTGCGTCAAATTTCTGCTAGCAAAGCACCAGGCAGACTACATAAAAGATGGCCACAGCTGTGAGGATTTGTCGTTTAACAGGTTACGGGTGAGATTTTGTGCGCACAAAAGGAAATCAGCAGTGCTGGCAGCACCAAGAGCCGTTTGCGCTAATCCATTCCAGCACTGGCACTCTCCATCCAACAAGCTAAGCCTTGTTGAGCTTATTTGCTCACAGTCTGGAGCTGCTCTTGGCCAGGGCTCCCCTCGGTTACATCACTCAGAAACACGGTTATGGAAAATTAACCCACACAAACACACAAGCTGTTCACAGCGAATATTTCGTTAGTTTGCGCAAACGTCTTGTGGTTGTTTGCTCGTGTGCTATATTGGAAGTGCAAATAAACATTATAGTTTACGTTGGACTTTTTGCTTCTAGCATCGTTTTTTCCCCCCTGCAAAACTGAGGTTATTATCAGTCAAAGAGCCGTGGTGCTATTTTAAAAAGAAAAGGGCTAAATATATACCAGATCAGTTAACTTTATCTAGACTTTCTAAAGCAATGAGGTTTACTTTATAGTTCTGTTAACACAAAACATAAACATTTTAATATTTTACCTCGACCTTTTAAACATTTCCCATTCCTTGATTAACAGAGCAAAAAAAAATTCACAGTATTTTCTATAATATTTTTCTTTTGGAGAAAGAAAGTCTGATTTGTTTTTTTTTGGCGGATGCCCTTCCAGCTGCAATCCATCACTGGGAAACACCCACACTCTTGCATTCACACGCATACACTAGGGCCCATTTAACTTACCCAATTCACCTATAACACTATGTCTTTGCACTGTGGGGGAAACCAGAGCACCCAGGGGAAACCTACATGAACACGGGGAGAACATGCAAACTCCACACAGAAATGTCAGCTGAGCTAGCTAAGGCTCGAACCAGTGACCTTCTAGCTGTGAGGCGACAGAGCTACCCACTCCGCCACCATGCCGTGATTTGCGTTAGTATTATTATTATTATTCTAATTATTATTATTCAAATATGTAGCTTTAAGTTATATTTATTTTATTTGTAGTAATATTAGTCCTTTTATTTCACATTATTTCAGTTCATAATTATATAAAATGTTTTGATAATTTTATGTTCAAAAAAGTTTTTGTCAAGATGTACATATTTAATATTTGGCTATAGTCTATTGAATAATATATACCTGATCATTAATAATGCACACCTGAGGTTATGGTGTGGCCATGACACATCAAATTTTCAGCCTTGAACTACTTTAGCATTGTGTGTGTGTTTGAAAATAATCCCATGCCTTAGAACGTTCATCACCCAATCACAACCCTGTAGTGTGTATATGTATATGTATAAACAATATTTTGTGACAAATATGGTTTAAAAAAAAAAAAGTATTACATTTAATCTTCAGGCGCCACGGTGCCGTAGTGGGCAGCATGTTCGCCTCACAGCAAGAAGGTCACTGGTTCGAACCCCGGCTGGGTCAGTTGGTATTTCAGTGTGGAGTTTGCATGTTCTCCCAGTGGTTGGGTGGGTTTCCTCCGGATGCTCCTTTTTCCCCCACAAGTCCAAAGACATGTGGTACAGGTGAATTGGGTTGGCTAAATTGTCCGTAGTGTATGAGTGTGTGTGGATGTTTCCCAAAGATGGGTTGCAGCTGGAAGGGCATCCGCTGCGTAAAACAAATGCTGGAAAAGTTGTCGGTTCATTCCGCTGTGGCGACCCCAGATTAATAAAGGGACTAAGCCGAAAGGAAAATGAATTAATTAATTAATTTAATCTTCTGGGAAAATGGAGCAATCCTGATGACTCCGCTTGCACTACACTGATTTTCATCCATATTTTACCATTGATTAACAGAGCAAGGAGTTTTTCACAGTATTTCTGATAATATTTTTTCTTCAAGAGAAAGTCGGATTTGTTTTATTTTGGCTAGAACAAAAGCAGTTTTTAATTTTTAAAAGCCATTTTAAGGTCAATAATAATAATTATTAGCCCCCTTAAGCAATATATTTTTTCTTGGTTGTCAGAATAAACCATGATTTTCCTAATTACCTTAACTTGCCTAATGAACCTAATTAATCCTTTGAATTGCAATTTAAGCTGAATACTAGTATATTTAAAAATATCTATTAAATGTACTGACATCATGGCAAAGATCAAATAAATTATTAAAACTATTATTGTAAGAAATGTGTTAATTTTCTTGGGGAAAAATATACAGGGGGCCAGTAATTCAGGTAGGCTTATAATTCTGACAATCGTTTGTGGAGAGGTTTTTAAGAGGAAATTTGTCCTTTGGACTATTTAAAGAACCGTGACAAACCCACTAGTGTTTTGTTTACGCATGTGTTAATTTGTGGTTCATTTGAATAAGTCTGAACTCCACCCTTCTAAAACTTGTTGCACATCACTGTGGTCAGAGAGAGAGAGAGAGAGAGACACTGAAAAGATCCTCTGTCCGATTTCACATGAAATCTGGTGCCATTTCAATGAAATATAAATGCACCACCATGGATCAAAGACATCAAAACAAACCAAAAACAGGATATGATTTTTCAAGACTGCTCCAGAAAAAGTACAGTTATCCTCAAACATACCTATTGTTTTATTATAATCATTAGCCCCTATCACGCATAGACTTTTTCAGAAATTTACTGGTAAATAGATGTAAAGAGTGAACAGGCCCTTTTTAAACATAACTGAAAATTAATTTAGTCAATTTTCTAGGATCAAATGTTGTAATATTACCAGTAAATTGCTTTTATTTTAACTAAATAAAACGGCAGAACAATAACCACATATCACAAACAGTAGATTCCTCAATATCACAGTATGTACATCAAAAAAGTATCAAAAACGTAAAAAAAAAAAAGAAGAAGAAGTAAATAGTCAAATAAATACGTTAAATAATTAAACAGCAGTAAAATAAAAATACATAATAAAACATTTAAAAAATGAACCAGGGCTTATCTACCTAGCTTAAATGTACATGAAATCGGGGGCCTACATACTAAAGGAAAGGGGTCCAAATTTTCAGCTGAAACGTGAGCTGTGTGTTTTTGTGTGTGCGTTTTTTGGTTGTTGTCAATGGAAGTGTCATGCTATAAAATGCCAGCAGTTATTTTAAAAAGGGGATGTTTCTAAAATAAGGGGATGTTAATTAAATACAGTTAAACACCGGTTTCAGAAACACCTAGTAGATCCTCAGTTGTGTGTGTGACAGAGGCACTTTTTGGTACTCTTCTGACTGCTTTACGCACTTTAAGGGTCTTCAGTAATTCTCAACTGATTAAAACACCATACCATAGCTGGTGTGTTCAGCCCTGCATTCAGCATTGTTTTGCATGTGTGGTCATTTCTGTCGCAAGTCGAGCTACAAATGCGGACACTCCCTATAACAGTGCAGGGTGCTTGCTTTCAGATATGTTGTGTTTGGTTTATTTAAGTGAACTAAGTTGGAGGTTTGCTTTGAGTATCTCATTAAAGCAATTTGATAATCTTTCATCATAAAAAAGAGCTTATAAAAATAGAAAAATATTATGAAAATATTAACATTTTAAAATGAATGTTTTAATAATATGTAATTTAATCTTGTAATTAATTTATTCTTGTAATAGTTAACCCAGTTTTCAAAGTTGCATCATCCCTTTGAAATCAGTCTAGTGTGCTGATTTGCTCTCTGCTCAGCAAAACAGCTGCTTAATTTGAGTAGTGTTGTGCATGTTTTTTTGTTCAGAATTCATTGCCAAATATGTAAATCTTTTCTAACAATGCAACATTTAATGCTGTAACTTATAGTCAATTGAATACGTTCTCTCTGATTAAAAATATTATTTTCTTATGGTTAATATGTAGCTCAGCTGCTTTAGAGTAGGATGTTTTTGACACCTGTTATGAAGAGATTTTTATTTCCTCCTGCAGTGCGTCAGGACCCCATTCTGGGATCCAGTGAGATGTTCAACAGCTTTTTGAGGAAAGCTCAACAGGTAGAAATTCTGTATTCTATATACTTATAATAGCTCTACAAATTAATGTCAAGAACTGTAAATATATAACTTTATCATGTCTGTTTATGTTTGGAATTTTCACAGAATGTCCTATAATTAATTTTTCTTTCTTTCTTGTGGAGAAAGCCTCTTTCTGTTAGTCTATTCAGAATATGAGCAACATATAAACACAATTTTTAAAATCATTTTAAAGTCAATATTGTTATACACCTTAAGATATTGTTTTCCTATTGGCTACAGAACAAACCACTGTTGTCCAATAACTTGCCTAAATGAACAAACTTGTCGTCAACCTGACTAACCAAGCCTTTAAATTGTACTTTAAGCTGAACACTTTTATCTTGCAAAACAACTAGTAAAATATTATTCACTGTCATCTTGCCAAAGGCAAATAAATTAGTTATTAGAAATGAGTTACTAAAACATTAGAAAAACTGCACTCGTGACAAAGATGTTAATTAAATTTATGCACAAAACTGCAGTATCGAATATAAGACATGCAAAAAAAGGCCGTGTTTCCATCCAACTAGTTAAATAAAACAAAATCATCACTTCCTGATTAACTGCCGCCAAATATCAACAGTAAAAATGGAATTTACTGCAGTAGAAGCTGCTTTACATGTGCCTCAGAAGACAGTATACCGACACGCGATGAATGCGTGATGGCATTTGAAGGCTTCAAGACTCAGAGCACAGATTCTCTTGACTAGGCATGGGCAGGTATATGATTTTGACAGTTAAAAAATATTGCGGTATCACGTTATTGTTGTTACTGCTCTATAACATTTTCTTTTAAATGTCTTGGTAAAAAACAAAAACATTTTTTGACCAATAAAATTTATTTTGAGAAACATTTTAAACAGTTTAGAACAATAAACATGTCAGGCTGAATAATTCGACTGAATCATCGACTTCTGCTGTCTTCATTAACACGTTTCAAAAACGCGGATTTCTTTACAGTTTAAAATGGCGGAAAATTTTGGTGGTTTTAAAACCTTGACTTTTCCAAACCACGGTTTACTTTGAAAACGGTTATCATCCCATGCCTACTCTTTAGCATTCGGGAGGTAATATAATAATATAATAACACTAATACTGATATGGTTACAGCATTTTAGAATGGCCAAAACACAATTTTAGATGTTTTACAATGCAGTAAACCTCCTGATTTATCCATTCACACACATTTTTATCATCACATGATCTCTTATAACTAAATCACATGACTTTTTTATTGCGCATGTTGGAATTTAGATAATGCGCATTTTTTCCTTATCGAGTAGCTGAGTAGGAAAAACTTTTATGCACATAAATTTATTTATGCACATTTTCAAAACTTATGCTCTTTTTGTCGTTTCCATCAACTATTTTTTATGCACATATCCAAAATAAGCATCAAAACAGGTGGATGGAAATGTAGCTATAGTCGACAGTCTAAGACCTGCTTGAAGATATGCGGTCTTTTAAAAGGTCATAATACAAGGCCTCGTGTACACTAATGCGTTTTCGTTTTAAAACGCATAAGTTTTGCTACGGTTACGCCATCCATCCACACTAAACTGGAGTTTTCGAGCCCCGAAAACGGAGCGTTTTGGAAACGCTGGAGAGGCTGTTTTCATTCTAAAATGCTGCTGCTCTGTCTCAGTGTGGATGGGGGAAAACGGAGACATCTGAAAACGGAGGCGTAGCTGCTGAGATTCGCTACTAGATTGGGGCTTTTGGGTGATTGCGTAACCTTCCCTTATTCGTCAAGCCACTATCACATGACTATAACACCACCGGAAGACGGCAGACCAGCCTTCACTGTAAACAACAACATGGACATAGAAATGGGAGCGTTGTAGGCGCCATTGTGCAGTTAAACTCTGCCTTTTTTACTACAACAGCTGCATATATGCGCAAGAGGCAAGCTATTGTTTGAGCACACACTTATCGCTCACGTTTCAAGCGACGGAAGCCCTGTTTAGAATGCCGAGCGAGACACGTGCTTCCTGTTTATACTTTAACGCACATGCCCAGAGTGCGCGAATGGTCACATGATATACGTTTTCGCTGGAGTAGTGTGGAGGGAGATATGTTCAGAAACGCTGGGTGAAACGCTAGTGTGGACGCAGATCGTTTTCATGCTAAAACGCCGTTTTAAAAACTAAAGCGCACTAGTATAAACGGTGGCTTATATTTCAAATTGTGACAAAGTTTAATTTAATTAATATCTGGACTTGGATCAGTGTGTTTAGCCAGGTCTTGGTCAGTTTTCTCTTGTAGATAAAACAAGTATCTTTAGTGGGGAACTTTGAGCTTTGTAACGTTACAGATTACTTACGTTACAGATACATTCACAACAAGCACATACACACTGTAGGAAAAAAAAGGAATACATTACAAAGCATGTGAACTCTTTCAAAATTCGTTTTCCTCCACCTCTCATATTCATGATATGAATTCAAAGCAGATTTAGCATTTCCAATTAAATATTTGTGGGTCTCTTTTTTTATCCCATTTCCTCAATAAAGTAGAACCTTAGCGTTGAATGCAGAAGTAGTTCATTACCCGCTCATTCACTTTTTTTACATTCCAGTACCATTCTACACTACTTTTTTTGCTCTGAATTGCATTCGTTCTTCAGGATTTTGGTCCTCAAGCCTGCACAAATATTGGTAATTTTGCAGTCAGATAGTGTTCGTGCACCAGCTGCCCATCAGAGAGCAGTCTCCGCAGGAGCAGAATAGGAGATTAGACCTGGCCTCGCGTTTTCATTTAGCAATCTCTATAAAGATCAGCTTCTGCTCTGAGACCTGCGCCTCAGTGGGAGATGAAGCTTGCAGGAGGGGGGAGAAAAGATGAATCTGCAAAAAATGTGATAGAACAGTGACGCTACTCGCTATCCATTAAAGATGTTTGCTGTTGTCAGCATTGTTTGATCCTTATTACCAAATCACCAGTGGTGGCTGAAAGACTGAAAGTACTCAAACTCTTGAGGAAAGCGTAGTTCCTCAAGTACAATATGATATTACTCGAGTAATGTTGAAAAGGAGTGCCTAACACTTGTACTAAAGTAAGAGTAACAAAATACTTAAGTAAAAATGTTATATTTATTTATTTTGCAAGAAAAAAATTTGTTACTACTAATGATTAATGATAATTCAAGTGTTCAAATCGCTTGCTCTGACCAGATCATTTGAATAGGTGAGTTGTTTACTGGAGGCTCAGTTTTCACGGTGCCACAGAATGACAGTGACAGGACAAAAACACCAATAATAAAGAAATAAAAACCCCAAAAGTTAGTAAAGAATTTAAATAAACAATAGTATGTATAGCTATATTATGTGAAAATTGAAATGTAAACTAAGTATGTTGTTAAATAAAGAAGTCTATAAGTGTATAAATAGTGATGTTGTTGCCTCATGACATGCAAGCTGAAATTCAGAGGAAATGAAAGTGCTCTGACTCCGTGACTTTCGTGTTTCGTGAGTGTTGAAGGGGTGTGATTATCGTCAGCGGTACTGCAGTCTCATCAGAATAACTCTAAAATCAGCTAAATCTGACAGGAAGCTTCAGAAGTTGAGTTGGAGTTCAGCACAAAGGTATTTTAAAGGGCGTCTGTGTTTGTCTGCACCACAGGAGACCCAGCAGATCCCCACTGAAGAGGTGCAGCTGGAGATCTACCTGTCCAACGGCCAGAAGGTCAAAGTCAACATTCTCACATCTGACCAGACCGAGGACGTTCTGGAGGTCAGAATATGCTGCTTTGAAGCACTCGCTTGTCATTCATGTTATTAAAGCTCGTAATCGTTGGCAGGTTATTGTTTTAGGTCATTTTGAATTGTATTTTTCAAGACATTTATCCTTGGCTATTTTTTTTTTTCTTATTAAATAGATCAATTACTATTTCAATTTATTGACCATACTAGTATGAGCTTTTCTGTCTTATTCTTTGCTGATTATTCTCATAGATCTGCTCTTTATTTAGCATAACGCATATAAAGTCTTTAAGTCTTCAGGGATCATAGCTTTCCTATGTGCACCACACAGAGTCATAGTCGATCCAAGCTCTCATTAAAAGGCACCCTGCACCCATATGCAGCACACACTGCTTTCTGCTGTGCTATTCAATGACAGCAACGGCCCAAAGCGCACTTTAGCACCTGACTTTTGTGAGAGATAAAAAGAAAAAACAGTGCATAAATGCAGTAAAGAGTAACCTGATCATGAGACCTGCTTGGGTGTAATGTTTAACACTTGATGAACCCACAAAATTCTGAAAAAAGAAATCACACACACACACACACACACACACACACACACACACACACACACACACACACACACACACACACACACA
>CAIGQQ010032164.1:7001410-7025955 GCA_903798035.1 Danio albolineatus
ATATATATATATATATATATATATATATATATATAAAAAAAGAATGGTTTGGCAAAAAATGTTAATCATTCTGTCATTACTCATCTTATCAGAATACTGTTTGACTTATTTACATTACATTGATAATTAAGGCATGTAAGGGTCCACTGTTTTGATCAGCACGGTACTGTAGCATGAAGACAGGACGGACATAGAGTAGCCCCTCCCCCAGCATTTTGTTAACACAGCCAGAGAGAGTGGTGGTGCTCAAATGGGACGTGTCTGAGAGCATTTGATTGGTCAGATGATTTGATGAGAAACTGACTGATTTGGAGCTTATAAATATCGTTAAGACTACCTAAGCCGACATGCGTTCTCACCCTGGATGTAAATAGTGTTTTAATTTTTAATTTTTTAAAATTATTATTATTTTTTCCCTTTCTTTATGCTGTTTCATTTTATAATTTACAAAATTTGAGTATTACAGTGTAGTTGATACTCTTGACGATAATGTACGTAAATTGTATACCACATATTGAGATTCAATTGTACCTTGAAAGGCTGTATGATTGTACTCAATTGATTGTTCGCAATAAACATAAAATAAAAAAAGACTACCTAAGCCGTTTGATAGCATTACTGTAAAGAACAAAGTAGCACAACTAAAAAAAATGGATTCATTCTAAATTACTTTGAAACATTCAAATGAAACTTTACTGAAACATTCAAATTACTTCAAAGTTTTAACACTTTCTGTTTGTCTGGTGAACACTAAAAATATTTGGAAACCATTAATCACTGGCATCAGTAGAAAAAACAAATACCATGGAAGTCAATGTTTTTTTTGGTTTCCAACATTTTTCTGAATGTTTGTTTTTGGGTGAACTGTCCCTTTAATATAATTCCCAGTTGCATGTATTCTACACATCCAGTATATTCCAGATTTTCAATAACCTGTCTAAATGTATAGAACACTAGGCAGTTCCAATTTACATACCAAAAAGCATGTAAACAGCATGCTAGTTGTTTGTTACTTGATTGCTTATTTAGTGTGTTCATTATCAGCATCTGTGGTTTGAGCATCAGTTATGCATTGGTTTTATTAATGCGCAGTTGACATGTCGTTTACGGATGGCTATGTTTCAACCTTCTTGTGTTCAATAGCCACATTGATTACAAATATGCAAAACTGATGTCTTGATCACATATTCTTTGTACATTGCCAGCGTGTTGTTATAATGCACAATCAACATGAAAAAATTGTGTAGTGAACTTAATTCATTCATTTATTTTCTTGTCGGCTTAGTCCCTTTATTAATCCGGGGTCGCCACAGCAGAATCAACCGCCAACTTATCCAGCATATTTTTTATGCCCTTCCAGCTGCAACCCATCTCTGGGAAAAAAAATACACACACATTCCCACTCATACACTACGGACAATTTAGCCAACCCAATTCACCTGTACCACATGTCTTTCGACTTGTGGGGGAAACCGGAGCACCCGGAGGAAACCCACGCAACCACGGGGAGAACATGCAAACTCCACACAGAAATGCCAACTGACCCAGCCGGGGCTCGAACCAGCGACCTTCTAGCTGTGAGGCGAACGTGCTACTCACTACGCCACCGTGGCGCCTGTATTGAACTTGTTTACTACTATTCAATAAACTTGAAAAAATTACTACCAGTTAAAGAATTTCAGCAACCAAAGTGAAATGAGATTTTTTTTTTTGCTTCGCCCACTCACATATAGCTCTGTGGATGACATTATCAGTCAACATACACTGTCTAAATACTTCCCTCATTCATTTTCCTTAAGCTTAGTGCCTTTATTTATTAGGGGTCGCCACAGTGGAATGAACCGCCAACTTATGCAGCATATGTTTTACCCAGCGCTGGACTTCAACTCCCCATACACTCTCACATTTATACACATACATTACAGCAGGTTTAGTTTATTCAATTCACCTATAACGTGTATCTTTGGACTCTGGGGGAAACCGAAGCACCTTGAATCTTATGCAAACATGGGGAGAACACGCAAACTCCACAAAGAAATGCCAACTGACCCAGTCGGAGCACTCCTGTATAAATACTTAATATAATAAAATATTTATAATGTATTTTTGATTAAATTTACTTTAAGGATATTATTTATTTATTATATACATTTTCTGTAAAATAAAGTGAAGTGGATGAGCACTAATGCGCTCAGTTGCGCATTCATACAGACAGTATTTCAGCCACTCTTTTTTTACCTTTCTGTGTAATCCAGGACTTTTCAAAACACATCTATAAGAAAATACAGCTGTCGACCCCAAACACTGATGGTGTGAACTTCTGTTTTAAATTTGCAACAACACGAGGAACAGTAAATGATGCCCAAACTAATATTTGCCCATAGTATAGAGTTTAAACTTATAAAAATGAGAGTTAAAAGTGTTCTTTCATGAGCATGTTCCCAAATTCAAATTTGAATAGTTAAAATTTTTACAAAGAAATATTCAACACTGGGCAGCACGGTGGCGCAGTGGGTAGTACTTTTGCCTCACAGCAAGAAGATCACTGGTTTGAGCCTCGGCTGGGTCAGTTGCCATTTCTGTGTGGAGTTTGCATGTTCTCCCTGTGTTGGTGTGGGTTTCCTCCACAAGTCTAAAGACACCTGCTAAAGGTGAATTGGGTGAGCTAAATTGTCTACAGTGTATGTATGTGAATGAGTGCGTGTGGTGTTTCCCAGTGATGGGTTGCAGCTGGAAGGGCATCCACTGTGTAAAACATGTGCTGGATAAGTTGGCGGTTCATTCCGCTGTGGCGACCGCAGATTAATAAAGGGACTAAGCCGATAAGATAATGAAGGAATATTCAACACGGACTATTGCTTCAGGAAGAAGTTTCCCACAAATCTCCATCTTTATGTACTGCTTGGACCTAAAGACAGCTGGATTTAGACATCTCTCTAAATCAAACGGTCTCTGAAGCGCTATGCATTACAGAATCTCTGATGTGCTTTAAAGCAGAACACGCTTCATTATTTATTCACAGGAAAGCGCACCACCGCATGCAGCATATAAATGTGGATGTTCCTAGTGGTTTATTAACACCAGTACATTCATCTAATGCCCTCTGGAGCGCACAGTTTATGTAACGGAATAATTGAAGAGAATCAAGGGAGATTATTTTGGTAAAGCCACCAGCATGGGCATAGAAACACCATGTGTTTCACCATGTGCAGTCAGTGGAAGCAGGTGTCAAGGTGTTATGTGAACATGATTTTTCTCGTTTTAGCATAGCACAGATTATTTTGCTGAAATGTTTTCACTTTCACCTTTTATCCTCTGTTCCTATTGAATTGCATTATAGTGTTGAAAAGGGAGCACAAGTTAATGGAGTGTTTTTTTTTTTTTTTTTTTTTTTTAAGTCTACACAGAAAAATTGAAGGCCTCTTGACCTACTTTATACAAAAGCTACAGACAGACTTCAGCCAGAATCCCACCGGTACATGCTTTCAGACATAAGCTATAGATCTGGCTGATCTGATTGGCTGCTAACGAAGTAGAAGAGTGTTTCAGTGATTAAAAAGTTTTGCTGGCAAACAGGTAATACCTATATGAGGCATCTTTGTGTAGAAAAAAATATGTTCTTAAGTAATTTTAAGCCAGAATTTGCCAGGGGTATGAATAACTTTGGGCTTATTTAAGGCATTTTTGTATATATTATTATTATTATTATTATTATTATTATTATTTTTATATTTTCCAAATGATGTTTAACAAAGCAAGGAAATTGATGTCTGATAATGTTTTTTCTTCTGCAGAAAGTCTTATTTGTTTTATTTTGGCTAGAATAAAAGCAGTTTTTAATTTTTAAAAACACATTTTAAGGTCAAAATTATTAGCCCCTTTAAGCTATTTTTTTTCAATAGTCTACAGAACAAACCATCGTTATACAATAACTTGCCTAATTACTCTAACCTTCCTAGTTAACCTAATTAACCTAGTTAAGCCTTTAAATGGCCTTTTAAGCTGCCTTCTTAAATGGCCTTTTTCTATGCAAGATATATATATATATTCTATTCAAGATATATATATATCTTGCATAGAATTGTTCAAATATGTGGATTTATGCAGAATGATTTTAAAAATATAAAATCTGCTAACTTTTACAGCTTCAGCTAGTCTCATATATCCTCTAATAGCAGAAAATATTATTTTAAAAGCTCTACATATATCATGTAAACATCTGCATATTATTCTATAATTTTTATTAAATTTATTTGCACATTTATGATGATAATAAAATACTAAAATATAATAAATAAATAAATAAATAACAGGACAAATTCTAATACACAGGAGGAAAAAAAGCTATATTTAACTTTTCCTTTGATAGTCATAAACCTTTATTCATTTTTGACACAATGCTTGAAAGCTTTTTCTTCTTGAAAACAAAAATATCACAAAATATGCTTGAATGTCTTTCTTTAACCCCTAACTAGCTGGATGTCTTAAAGGTGTACAGGCATCAACAGCAAAAGGCTTTCAAATTGGATTTAACGGATACCCAGTCTTGGCTGCAGTGTGAACAATATCTATTGTCATGCAAGATTGCATCTTTGTGCTCTTACAAACTCTGCTAAAACTTATTTAACAGTCCTCGTTCTGCCCACGGCGTGATGAGAATAGTTTCTGACATATGGACAGCCACTGTGTTTGGCAGACTGTTGTTTGCTTCCGGGCAGCAGCATACAAGCTAGTATTGCAGCGTAGCTATAAACAGTGCTTTATTACAGGACAGAAACAGGTCTTTTCTCCAAGTTTGAAGTTTTAATTGAATGTTTTGTAGAGCATCCGTAAGCTGTCGTCTTGTTAGATCCTCAGGCATGTTTATATGAATGGTGTGTTTATGCAGTAAAATGATGATCTGAAGTTGTGTTTAAAGGTTCTTGATGACACATTAGAATACAGATCACAGAGGAAGAAGGTAGACGATAGGTTTATTTCTAAAATAACTTATTATTGTCTGCTGCTCTTTTCTCAGCTACTGGGACACAGCATATGACATTGATGTCATGGACGATCGTGTGGGACTCAACTTATTATATGCTCAGGTAACAAGCTCAAATTTACTGTCTGTGTGGGCCATCGCACTTAAAGTTGTCACTGTCTGCATAATGCATCTGGAAAATAATGTAGCTCTTGTTCTGATCGTCAGAATGATGTTTTTATATGTATGTGGGTAAATGTATAACGCAGTTTTTTTATTTCCTTTGATTATCATCTATCAATCACCCCCATTTAGAGTAGTCTCTGCCGGTTTTGTTATTTAAAAACGAATTTTTTTTTTTATTAGTGCAAATAAAAAGTAATAAAGTAATACATCACATGTACATTTAATAAAATCACATGACTAAAATTAAAAAAGCTTTTGTTACATATATTATAGAATTAATTTTAGCATTTCTTTTTATCCGTACAGCATATTATAAAATGCAAAACTCATTTGCTTTTAAGTATTTAAGCGAACAATAATGCTACACTGCTCAGAACTTTCTAGAATTTTACAATTAAAATGATGTCTTCTATATTTCCATAAAAGATATACAAAGTTGTGCTTTTAGTCAGTGTTCGAACTATACCGTGGCACACTTTTTTTTTTTTCGGGTCGGGGGATTGTCACTTTGATCTTGAGAGTCCCTTGCTACTAGGCATGGGACAATAACCATTTTCAAGGTATACCGCGGTATGTAAAAGTCAAGGTTTTCATACCGCCAAAGTTTTCTGCTATACCGTTCCTAAGGTATATGTACGATTTTTTTATTGACATTTTTTTGTTTTTGTTTTTTAGGTGTAAATCGTAAAGAAATCAGTGTTTTTGAAACAAATGAAGACAGCCGAAGTCAATGATTCATTGTAATTATTTAGTCTGACATGTTTACTGCCGCAAAATATTTAAAATGTTTCTTAAAATAAAATATTATTTTGTTCAAAGGGGAAAAAAAGGTTTTGTTTTTATCCAGACATTTAAAAAGAATATATTTTAGAGCTGTAAACACAATACCGTGAAACCGTGATATTTTTATCCAAGGTTATCATACCGTCAGAATCTTATACCAGCCCATGCCTACTTTCCACATATAGGCTATAAAACACACAGCATCCCTGTCCTTAAACAGCACAAAAAATCTATAGTTATAAAACAAATATTTATATTATTTTAACTAATATGTATTATGTAGGCTAAATAAACAAAACACCACGACAGTTCCGGTTTAATTTCTCGCTAATAAGCGCTTGTTTTTCCATCGATACCTTTCTTTGACCTTGGAAAATATCTTTTGAGGGATTTACTTATTTATTTATTTATTATTATTATTATTTTTTAAATGCACTTACAACAACAGCAGCCTAAACAACAGAACATCGTCTAATTGAACCTGCAGTGCTTCTGTGAGAGGAATACTTGCATTTCTATAAAATCAACAAATTGATGAATTTGTTTCACTTAAAAACAAAATAAATAATCTTGTCATGTAACCTTTCTATTCGCTCTTTAAGATCAAGATGATGGCACCAAGGACAGCATATGCTATTTTATTTTACATAGGCCTGTAGAATGTAATAGGATCTTACTCTGGTAAAACATAATCGTGAATTGGAAAATGAAAAAAAAACAGCACTGAAAAGGTTCCGTTTTGTGAAGTTTACCCTGCTTCAGCTTAATTGTCCAACATGTTTACAGCAATGTCATGGTGTTTAAAAAAAGAACATTGTTTTGGCCACCTGTATGAAGCAAACAAGACGAAACACAACGTCACATCATTTGTTTCGGGAAATGATTAAGCAGTGTCTCAACATCCATATGAAAGCAGGCTGACTCCTCAGCGCCCCCACAGCTTGATGCTCATGACAAGAACAGCTCGTGTAGTTATGTTTTTTAGTGTAGTGTAAATCACCGTTATGCATGAATGAATGATACTTTTACACATAATAATCTGTGAGCACATTACACAATACTGAAACCGCACTTCAAAATAACAAATTGTCAATATTTTTTAAGACCCCCAAAATTTCACAAATCATAAGGGGAGCGCATGCCTTATTGAGCCCCCTCGCTCCACTATAGTTCAAACCATGTTTTAGTTAAATTGTTTAGTTTAGTGAAATTGTGGTTTGACGTAAACAAATTGTCATTAAATATAAGTAAAACAAAGGTTATGTTATTTGGGAAATTAAAAAGTAGTCATAATATAGATTTACAAATTGATAATGTTATAGAAAGAGTATATTCAATTAGGTTTCTTGGTGTTATATTAGCTCAAAAAATTAGTTGTAAACTGCAAATAAATAATGTGATATCAAAATTAGTAAAAAACAATAGCAATAGTGTATAAAGCAAGATTTATCCTGGATAATAAATCAATGTATGTATTATATAACACACTTATGATGCCATATATGAGTTATTGTGTTGAAATTTGGGGGGATACATATAAACCTAATTTACAATCCTTATGTACAATACAGAAAAAAGTAATTAGACTGATACAAAATGTGAGGCATTTGGAGCATACAAATCCTTTATACTTTAAATGAAGATACTCAAGTTCAATGATTTGTTTAAATTTAAAACAGCACAATTTATGTTTAAAGCTAGGAATAAATAACTTCTGAAATGCATACAAAATTGTTTTGAAGAAAGACAAGGGGGATATAATCTGAGAGAAGAACTCAATTTTAGGAGGTTGAAAACAAGGACAACTTTTTAAAAAGCTGGTGTATGTCTGTATGTGTTGTGAAATTATGGAACAGTCAAGAGCAGAGTCTCAAACAATGTCAGGATATTAATCAATTTAAAAAGTTGTATAAATATATATTATTAAAGGCATATAATGATGAAGGTGATTGAAAAAGGATAAAATGAGGAAGATATGATGAAATTTAAATTAATGGCTATTAATGGCTATGACTAGTTTTTGATTTTTGATTGATTTATTTTATTTTATTAATTTTTTTTGAGTCTATGTTATAAAATGCAAATGTATAAATGGAATCAAATATGTAGTATGTTAAAGATGCCAAAAGGATAAAACATGTCCAATGTAAAAAGAAGAGATAAGTAAAAAGTTTTTAAAAAGTTGCTTCATCCTGCTCCATTATCGACCATGTTAAAAAGTATTTTTTGTTAAAGATATTTTATGTATGATTTTTTTTTTTTTTGGTCGAAAATAAAATAAATTAAATCAAATCAAATCCAACACTGCTAAAAGGAATAGTTTGCCCCAAAATGACAATGACATCATTTATTTTCCCTTATGTGGTTTTAAACTTTCATCAGCAGATACTTTGAAGAAGGCTGGTTTCTGGCACCCATTGACTTGCATATTAGAAAAAAAAAGTAGCTACCAGCATTTTTCAAAATATCTTCTTTTGTGTTCAACAGAAGAAGGAAACTCAAATAGGTTTTAAACAAGTAAAGGGTGAGTAAAAGATGCCGTAGTTTTCGTTTTTTGGTGAACTGTGCCCTTAAAGTATTAGGTATCTTAGATGATGTTCATTTTACAGTATATACCCTTTTTATTACTTTTTAGGTCTTAAACTATAAATATTGCATTTTAAAGTGACCTGAATTAACAATTAACCTTTACAATTATAAATTAAAGTGATATTTCACACCTAGAATTTAGTTCTGTCATCATTTACTTGCAACAACCCTGTTTCTTTCTTGAGATGAGCGCAGATGAAGATATTGTGAATGTCGGAAACCAGTAGCCACTGACATCCATAGTGTTTTAATAATCTTCTATGGAAGTCAATGAACCATT
Source organism: Danio albolineatus (assembly GCA_903798035.1). NCBI lineage: Eukaryota > Metazoa > Chordata > Actinopteri > Cypriniformes > Danionidae > Danio > Danio albolineatus. The sequence goes on from CAIGQQ010032164.1 coordinate 7,010,212, forward strand.
GACTTCGGTAGTAGATTATAAAAACACAATCCATGTCAATGGCTACCAGTTTCCAACATTCTTTAAAATCCTCCTTTGTTTTTAACAGAAGAAAGCAACTCATAAAGGTTTGAAACCACATGAGAGCACATTTTCCTTTTCGAGAAAAATGTCCCATTAACATTGAACTGGCAGAAGAGTTGTTTTCTTACATCTCAAATTCACAAATCTCCTTTAAACACACACAAGTTATTCAGAAATCAAGCTAAGAGTGAAACTCTGTCTTCTTCCTCTCAGACGGTGTCAGACATCGACCGGGGATGGATCCTGGTAAACAAAGAGCAGCACAGACAGCTGAAATCCCTGCAGGAGAAGGGCTCAAAGAAGGAGGTACGGCTGAGCTCCGCCACACACGATATTTGATCTCCCTTGTGTCTATGAGAGAATGACTGCTTCTATAAAAGCTCAAATCCATTTTCAGGCCTGGATTTATCATGGAGAATGTTTAAGCACAGCAAAAAGCTGATAATAGCTCCAACAAAATCAGTTTACTGAAATAAGGGCTTTGCAATATATTAAAATGATTTAAATATTGCTACATTGGATATAGCAACATGCATATCACAATGGTTTGCAATAAATGAGTGATTTAATACCGAAGTATCTTTGGTAGCTGACATTAGCACACCCAATTTTTGGTTGTAACATTTCACAGTTTAGTTTATTTAGTAAGCATCACTTACACAAAAGTGTCCTACACCCACTAGTAAAAAAGAAAGATTAAAGATGATGAATAATTACAGTGGTCCCTCGCTATAACGCGGTTCACCTTTCGCTGCCTCGCAGTTTCGCGGATTTTTTTGTGCAATTTGACGTGCTTTTTTTTTTTTTTTACAGCACGTTGTGTTCTGCATCCTGATTGACTGTATACTACTATCTCCTCCGTGCGTGTCTCCTACAGTACAGAATGTGTGTTTGGCTTGCCAAATTTGCATAAATCTTTGATCGCTAGCAGTTCGACTCTGAAGTGCTGTGCAGTATATTTAAGTTTTCTCTACAACAAACCCCATAATGTCAACAAAACATTCTGAACCCTCAAAGGCACTTGCTGTAACACCCAAAATGCAGAAGAAGATGCTAACCATCGCACAAAAATTTGCACTTCTGGACATAATAAAGGAAAGGTAGAAGTTACGTTGCTGTAGGGCGCCATAACGGAATGAATCTTCGGTTCCTTGAGTTCGGTTTTTACTCTAGAAGAATTTTAAAAATAATTTAAAAAAAATAAAGCTGACTACTTTATGGATATCGCCGTGTGTGGGTTATGTTTAGAACGTAACTCCCACAAATAACAAGGGACCACTGTATTGGTTTGATTGCATTTTAAATTCTCAAAATGCAGCATTTTGAATGTAGCAAAACAGTTTCTTCCTAATAAGATAAGAACACATATTTGCAATTATTTAGGTCGAGAAAGCATCTGAGTTTGTGAGATATTTCCTCCTCCTTTAGGAAAAAGTTTGCAATGCTGGAATGTGCTTATATTCGCAGTAGCACACATACACAATTTAACAAACTGACAAAGCAGGTTAATGTGTTTACATACTTGACGAAATCTCTGTACTGGACATAAAATCTCACTAGGTGCGTCCCAAATTACATACTTATGCACTATTCTACGCCATTTTGTTGTATAATGCATTCACACTAAAAACTCTGAAAAGAATAAGTGCATTTTAAACATCCGGATGAGGCACTTATTTCCCCGTTAAAATTAAGTGTGGAATGTTGGACACTACACGCACTCAATGGCCGCTGATTTGCTTACTTTGTAGGGGCGGAGCTTGCGGGCATTGTTGTTGGGATTTATTTTGGATTGTGAAAGCAAAATTTCCCTACAAGAGTGATTATACCGCCTCCCAATAGTGAATGTGATTATATTCATGGCAGGTATTATTAAGTATTTTGGACATTTATTTCACTAATTTGGCAAGCGTCAAGCATCATCAGGGAAACGGTTTGAACTTGAAAAATCCATTAGTGTTACATTTGTGACGACACTATATTCATATACTATGCTGTTGAGTGTGTAAGTGCATAAGTACATAGTGTATAGTGTGCCATTTGGGACGCAGCTAGAGTGTGACCTCACTCTGATAAAGAAAAACAGGTTATGCCGAATTCACACTGCTTGGATTTCATACTGCATGACTATCTGGGGTAGCGCTCAGTTGCTGTCGTGTTCACATTGCGCAACGGATTAGCGACAGCATGTTACACATACATGACTCTGTCTGACTCACAAACTACCTTTGACAATCAAACACATGAATGAACACCGTTGAGGTACATCTCAGACAAAAGATTGGAAAAAAGGGTGCTCCTGTAAAGGTTTATTCAAACTCTCCTCTAGGAACCTTTCTTGGAAATAAAGCCATATTTTCTTATACTGTGGTCTACAACAAAGTATATAGAATGCATGAGATATGTCACTCGTATAGTTTTTAGTGTAGAAAAGTTTAGCTGCAATGTTGCTGTTCTAACGAAGGAAGCCCCGCCTTCTGGTACAGATGCCAGTCATCGATCGTTATAAACAGACGATTCTCTGGGGGAGGGGGGAGGTCCAGGCATGTGCTCTTTACAACAATTTCTGCATTTTTATTGTTATAAATTCTATGGGTTAGACAAATAAATACTTGCCTCACAGACATGAAAAATATGTCTGCATAAAGCTTAATCTTTTAAAGGAACTAACTACGCTTGATACAAATGTTCTCTGTTTTTTTTGTAATCTGTATGAAACGTACGAAAGATACAGTCAGTCCCGTCTGATCTCATGAATTTCTGTCTCCGTCATTAAAACGCAAATCACATGACAGCAACTGCTCAGACTGCCCAAACAGACAGCAAAAACAGCCTAAAAATGTGGCCACGGTCATTTTGGGAGGAGATCAAGACCAAGTTAAGTATTACTTCTGAAGACCAGCGTGATCGGACTAGGCAATATTATTAAAACTGGACTGAAGAAGTGTTCATTTACTAGAATTTCGTCAATGTTAAGCTGCTCTGACACAATCTGCATCGTAAAAATGCTATATGATGAATTTATTTGAATTATTCATATTGCATAACCTGTAAACAGACATGCTAATCTGAGGTTAGTGTTGTGATCTGGTTTCCTGTTAGTCAGCATGCGTAAGCTTTAGCATCCTAAAACAAAAATCATGTTTTTTTTGTGCGATTTGAACATTTAGAACTAAAGTTAAGAGGCAGTTCTTGTTTAATTTTATTGATGATTCCAAATATGAAATTCAATTGTATGATTGGGAAGCAGTTCTACAGAATATGATGTTTGCACATTCAAACAGAATGCTTGTGAGGTGTTTCAAAAATGGCCGAAAAGTGAAATGATGTGCTTTAAAGGGACTTTGTCTGTAACTTGTCCCCAACTCCACTGCTGCCCTGTTTCGCTGCCTTCTTTTTAAATGTCATAACATTTTTGACACCGATGGTCTTTGAAGTGATGACAGGTCCAGATATTTAGCAAAAAGAAGCTATAATCCAGTCATTTGTTTCTGTTTGACAAACATCTGTGTTTTGTCCCACAGTTCATCAGATTGGCACAGACACTGAAGTACTACGGCTATATCAAGTTTGATCCCTGCATCACAGATTTTCCAGAGAAGGGCTGTCATGTTATAGTCGGAGCTGGAAACAATGAGCTCAACTTCCACATCAAGCTGTCCAGCGAACAGATGAAAGAGGGCAGCTTCAAAGTCACGCGCATGAGATGCTGGCGGGTCACGTCATCTGTAAGTTCAGTCTGTTACAATACAGAGTGTTTGGTTTGTTCACTTCAGAATGAAAAGACTGTCATCATTTGCTCACTCTCATGTGCCATAACAATAACAAAAAATTTGTTATTCTTTGGAACACAAATTAAGGTACATTTAATCCAATCAGAGAGATTCTGTTCATTTAGGGCAGGGGTGTCCAAACTACGGCCCGCGGGCCATCTGTGGCCCGCAATCAGTTTAGTGGCGGCCCGAGAGGCTTTTTATAAATATTAATAGAATCTGGCCCGCTGTAGAAAAATAGATGTAATCCAATAAATAACCACCGGGTGCCGCTATCACGCGCCTTCAATTAGACCACACTGAAATAAACATAATTGATAACCACGTTTTGGTGAGCCATGGCGCAACCAAGAAGAAGGAAAATCAACAGTGAGTGTGGGAAATGTCCGAGTTTTACAAGAGTTTGGATTCATCCAAATTTCCCCTGATGAACTGCCATTCAAAAAGGATGATGAGTCTGTTTGGCTCCTCATATATGTGAGCAAACTTTTCCACTGATGAATCTAAACAAAAGTTAATTGAGAACCAATATAACTGACAGCCACCTCTGTGATTTGCTACGTATATCTACTACACGACTCACTCCTGACTTGGCATCAATTCTGAAATTGAAAACACAACATCACTGTTGACAATAACAGAGTTTATGGTGAGGAAAATATATATTATGATCTTAAAATGTAGAAAATAATGCCATAATAGTACACACACATACATATACACTTATATATCTGTCTGTCTGTCTGTCTGTCTGTCTGTCTGTCTACCTACCTACCTACCTCACCTACTTACCTACCTACCTACCTACCTCACCTACTTACCTACCTACCTACCTACCTACATACATGCATACATACATACATGCGTGTCTGTGAAATTGTAAAATATGGCCCAGGACAACATTTTGTTTTTTGCTTCTGGCCCTCGGCCCAAAAACTTTGGACACCCCTGATTTAGGGTGTACTCACACTAGGCACGGTTTTCTTGAACTGTGCGGAAGCGCGATTGTCCCCTCTCCCTTTCGGCCTCTCATTGCATTTTTTGCCTTCCAATCCTAAGCACACTTATGTCATCGATGATGCGACTGTTCAGTTTAACAGAAAGGAAGGACTCTCGCTCTGTACAATGGAGATTGCTTTAGTTATATTGTTTTGTATTATTTTAAGTCTTTTGATATGCAGCGACACACAGTCAAATCTTTTGCTGAACAGATCCACTACTTTTGACGCTTAAAAATTTTCATGGAAGTCGTTGTGCTGCACTTATTAGGAGGTTTGCTGAAGGTGGCAGCTGTCGTGCAGCGAGGGGTTTGCATCTTTAATAAACTATGACTGTTTCTGTTCATTAATAAATCTACATGAAACAGTCCCTTAAAAGTGACTTAGGGTCTTCAGTTTTGTACTCAGACGCACTTTGAACTCAGACTACAAGCGTACCACGCCAGAGCCAGCCAAATGAACTGTGCCTGGGCCCGATTCAGAGCACTCACTTTTGCCAAACGAACTGGAAAATAGGGGTCAAATGTGCCTGGGAACAGTTCGGATATCCTAGTGTAAAACACCCTTAATAAAAGGCTTTTGACCCAAAACTCAAAATGTACATAAAGAGATGAAAGAATATATTTGAATGAATTGAGTGGTTTAATCTGAGTCTTGATTCGCTTCGGGCTCGATGAGACTGAATGGACAGGCATGTTTTACATTGTAGTGAGGACTGCAGTGACAGAGATGAAAGTTGTGGTGACTCTGCATGTTCTTTTATTTATTTATTTTCAGTTTTTGCTAATATGAAAGTTTACAAACCACAGATTCGAGAGCACTCTTGCTATAATTTTTGATTGGGTCGAGTGTCCACCAAAGTGTTTTTGTGCAACTGATTGCAAGCATTCTGCTAAAAAAAACTCAACATTTCATATGAAATGGATACTCAGTACTTTGCATCCCTGCTGGTATTCTAAAAAAAAACTTGCACTCTCATTGAAAAAAAAAAAAAAAAAAAAAAACACTTCCATAGACTGCACTTTTCACCCCCTCGACTTCCATTCATATGCATGTGAATGTGCCAGACCGGAAATGCAAGCATGAGCAACAAGTTTTGCCTGTCCCTGCATTCCAAACTTTAAGTCTGGCGAAATCTGAGCTGTGAATTTGCATCATGTGATTGCATAAGACATACCGATCAAAATGACCCCTCTCTACAGAAATGTAAAATATGCAGCAATCGCTTGTTTTATCGGTGTTGCATCGTCTTGTTTTATTCTGCTCATTTTCATTCCAACGTACAACAGAAATTTGCTCAAACAGCGACTTCAGACTGACAACACAACTGTTTTAGTGGTTGCCTTAGTGGTTTTGGGTAAATAGACTTTTTAGGACTTTCAGGACAGAGATCTGCAGGAGCTTTCTTACTTCCGTTCACTAGGATTCTCATTAAAAATGGCTTGATTTTGCAGAGCAACAGTAAATGGGGCTGCACATCTTGGGCTAGATTTATTGAACAGGACAAATTAGCATGAGACCACAGCACCTCAGTTTCATTTTGTCCAATGCAGCCTTTATTTTTCAAAGCATCCATTTCAAAATAGCACTGCTTCCTCAAAAAAAAATCACAGCAAAACATTTTCAACATTGATAACTGAAAGTAGCGTTATCAATCAACACCAATAACAACATCGCACCAAATTATCATGTTGGAAGGGTTTCCAGAAGATCAAGTGGCCATGAAGTCTGAAGTAATGATGCAAAAAATGTATAAAAATAAATACATTTAATTAAATAGGTTTTTAAAATGTGTTAAAATACAAATGAAGAGTTTCGTTGCAAAACGAGATATATCCATTTTGAGAAATGTTGGTTATTTGACATTATTATTGAAGACATCAACAGTCAAGTTTATTCACAATTTCTGTACATTAAACTATTACTTGAGCTCAGTGAAGGCCAGGGACACATATTCTTCAAATCCAGGATATTTTTTATTGAATTTTATGTCCATAAATAGTTCATAAATAAGTCAAAAAGCATGCCAAAATGGAACATATTTATCTTAATATTTGTCAAACATCCTAAATTGATTAAAATTAATAAAAACTATACAGAACAGTATATACAAAGATTGATTATTAATAATAAGATTCTGAGTTAGTTAGTTAGTTAGTTAGTTTTAGCCAGAATGTACACAATATAACAACTTTTTTTTTTCTTCTTCTTTTTTTTTTTTTTTTGCTGGGGCACCAATGGCGTTAAGCAGGCATCACTGTGGCATTTGAAGAAAACTTTTGGATCATCAGTGGGAAAATTAACAATTTATCAATAGATCGTAAATATTCATAATATTCAAAAACATAATGCCATAATAAACATAATGGGACAATGGCGTGTGCCAGTAATTCAGGGCAGTCCCTGAATAAAAAGGTCGGATAACAATACGGCTGAGCTGTCAGAGCAAACTAACTGCAGGATGTTTATCGTTTCCACCATCCTTAAACAGCTTTGGCGCAGATGGCGCAGTTTCTGTTTCACCGAGTCCGCGGACACAAGCTCGCCTCGCCCCGTCATATTTAATTACTTATTTCACTGTTATAATAATAATGTTGTTATTATTATTATTATTATTATTATTATTATTATTATCATTATGCAGCATGAATGACCGGCTCCAATCCGTCATCAAAATCCATAAGTTTTGCTCAATTCTGAAGCTTTGATTCTCTGACTGACAGACGGACGTAGCCTGTGACTGACAGCTCGCCAACAGTATAAACAATTAAATGGCAAACGCTTTTAGTTAGCTTATTGAATCTTTTTTTTTAAACATGTTTTTTTTTTCTTTTGATATTATCGTTAAATCAATGAGCAAACTCGGAGCACTTCGCCAGCGGTGACTCTCCTCCCAGGGGATACTGAGCTCGAGCATATCTGTTCTATATATAACAGTTATATAACTGTTATATCGCATTTTGCAAAGAAACTGGTCTGGCGAATGTCGCGTTTTGTGAAAAAATACATTTTGTAGTAGGCCTAAAATGTTCATTCTTAAATTGTGTTAATGGCAGCAATTCACACATAGATTAAGGTACATCTGAACAGTGATTTCCAATCATAAAATCCAAATGTCAAAAAATGGCGTTTATCCCGTTTTGCAACGAAACTCTTCAAATAGTTTCTTTTAAAGGGCACATACATGACCCCTTTTTTATATTTAATATAAGTCTTTCGTGTCAGCAGAATTTGTCTGTAAAGTTTCAGCTCAAAATACCCATCAGATTATTAATTATATCTCTAAAGTCCTTCCATTACAACTTTTTGCTGTTTTTGGCGCTGGCCCTTTAAGAATAGTCCTCCCCACCCACCGTTTCCGTCAGCGTGCTTCAATGTCCGCCCTCAGCTGCGTCAGACAGAAAGACTTAACAGGAACAGATGTAACAGGAAGCAGATCTCACTACGTTTGAGAAATACAACAGTAAGAACTTTACCAATGACTGTTTAATGTGTTTGTTAAGGAGTTGCAACGATGAGTCACACACAATGCAGTTACAGAGTTCATTCATGCACTTACGCACGCACGCACGCACGCACGCACGCACGCACACACACACACACACACACACACACACACACACACACACACACAGACAGCACGCGCGTTTGAGCTTTGCACTGCTTTGGCAAGCAAATGTGAAAGGATACAGGTTAATATCCACTGCTGTATGGATATCTGTTATGTTAATGTACACAATAAACCTGATTTAATGTCCACAAACAGAGATTGAAGGGTATTTTTTGCTGACACACGGCTGTGGTGATGAAGTAAAGCTGAAGTAAATCGCTGTAACTCATTAACATGCACTGTTTAAACACATGTTAAACTTTAACTCACTCTTGATCACATCTGATGATGATTAATGACCTTCGCGAACTGAACAGATCTTTTATTCCTGGTTGTTTTGCGCACTTCCTGTCTTGTTGATATGATTATACACGTTACTACGGAGACATGTTAATACGCAGCTGTCAATCAATTCGGTGGGCGGGGGGACCGCACTCCTACGTAAACTTGCTGTCGATCTCAAAACCGCTCCAATTGGTCCACCGTTTTTATGCTGTTAAATTGAAAAAAAAAAACCCGGTTTGTGTATATATCACGCCAAAATGACCGTCTATACACTATAACTACACATATGACTGTCCAAACAGCTTAAAAAGTAGATTTTTCATCCATGGTCCCCTTTAAAGTGTAATTTTTTGTTTTCAAAATAGTGCTTTTTGTGTTTTTAAAAAGTCTTTATTTCAGATAGCAAGGATGTAGGAAAACTTCCAGACGGTTCTCTAAATTCTTTCTACGACTGTCCCTTCAGGCATGTCTGGTTGCTCTATTTCTGAAAATGGGAAGTTAAAATGAGGATGACCAAAACACCACTTACAGCACAAAAAAAAAAAATAAGACTGTGATCTTTGTTGCTTTGCTTTACAGCAATTTCTTCATTCATATTTACTTCATTGCAGTCCAGCCCTGCATTTCCACCAAATTCATTCTTCCATGTTCATTCACCGCCACATTATTATGCAAAAATAATTCCAAAAGTTTTGAGTAAACCCCCCTCAATCTCAGTAATTTTAGGCTATACGTGTATAAAAAAATGCCCCTGCAATATCCTGGTGGGACCTAAAAAAATGGCTTCATTTAAATCATTTACTTAATTTAACAGTATTAATGCTCAATTTAAGAACTATTCCTCCATCATTCGTAGTTTTTATACAACCAAATGACTTTTCCTGAAACCTAAGATTTCCAGTTGAATCCAATACAAGTTATGTTAGTCAAAAACAATGTTGTATAATATATATTTTGACATATCTAACACTTTTACACCTATCGATAAACCATTACAGTATGAAACTTAACCTACAATAACCTTCTATGTGAAGCTGCTTTGGCACAATCTACATGGTAAATTATTGAATTGTAATAAATTTAAATGAAATTTTATCAAATTTGATCATTTGAAAGTGAAGGTTTAAGCTTATAAAAATAATTTACATAATTTAAAACCTTTTTCAAAATGATATTATATTGTTTCAATCCCGATTTTTATAAATCAACGTATGTAGGTTTGAAAATGACTGTAGTTTAACTGTAATAAGACACTCTAGAAGCATAATTCCTCCATTACCCCAATGTTTTTCCACAGCACATATAAAAACCAATAGTGTCCAAGTGACATTTGATGATAACGTTCTCCAGTTGAGTCCAATGTAAACAGTTACATTTGCATTCCGGTTTCACTGGCGAGAGGAAGTTATCTCTGCTCGGCTTGGTCTTTGGCCTAGAATAGCAGAGTTGTGTTACTAATGAGCTCTGAATGACCGTCTTCTGAGACCAGGATCTGACGCTGAGCATTTTGGGAGATTCCAGTGTGCGTCGTAAAGTAGTGATCTATTTAGACTCACATGAGTCCACAACGAGACGCTTCTGTGTGTTGTTTTTTGCATGATGCTGTGTAATTACGAGGACGATGACATTTGGAGCAGAGCTAATGAAGACTAATTGAGCTTTGAAGATAATTGGCGTGTAGAGGAGTTTAGAAATGGCCTCTGTAATTGCCTCGGCACAAATAACAGTGATTATGATGATGGTATTTGTGATGGCCGCGCTCTGATTCTCTACAGCAGGTGCCGGTGGCCAACGGTACCGCAAATCCCAGCAGCTCCAGCAAATGTGATGTGAAGTTAGAGCTGGCCTTCGAATACTTGATGAGCAAAGACCGTCTGCAGTGGGTCACCATCACCAGTCAACAGGTCAGCACATGACTTACGAATCTTATTCAAATTCGCTACTGTTTTGTTTGACCTTCGTAATGTATGCAGGTCCATTTCAACTTAAATGAGATGCTTTTTGTTTTAAAAGTAGGCTGGAGAGTATGAAATTACCATTATCATTTAAAGAAATTTAGTTTTTTAGCTTTTTAAGATAGGGAAATTTAAAAATAAAACAATCATACGATTCATTTTTGGGGTATTTTGGAAACAGGTATGTATTTAAATAACATCACACAGACATATATATTTACCACTTAATTATTAAGACATTATTTTTTTAGTTGAAAAATATTAAGTTATCATGATAATTATGAGTCTTTGCACCAAATGTGAAAAGATTTAGTATCCATCATAAGATTTAAATCAATCAAAAATAAAAAGCTACAAATAAAGAATTAATTAATGCTGGGCAAAGATTAATCGCATCCAAAGAAAAACTTCTTCTTTTTTTTGTGATACACAAACATGCATAGAAACAAAACTATACAAAACAATTTTGTTACATAGTCATTTACATTTATAAATAATTTGGATCATATGCATTTATATTTTATGTCTAAATATAAATAAACATTTTCTCAAATATATGCATGAATGTGTGTATATGTATGTATGTATACATATACATAATATGTTGTGGTGTAACGGATCAGAAATCTCATGGTTTGAATTGCATTATGGTTTTTCAGTCACGAATCGGACCATTTTTCACATCAGCCAAAAAGGGGAGAAGACAAATTTAAGACAAATTTGCTTTCCATTTATTACAAAACCTTTGGTTGTAAGCATTGACTGTAAAAAAAATATGGACATAGTGTCTGTGACGTCCCCCTTAGGTTTCTGAAGAGCTCAAATGAAGCTTACAGTGGGCATGGTCAGCTGTCGCCATCTTGAAAGTGCGTAATTTCCGGATAATCGAAAATGGGCATAGGCAGGACAAAGGTGGAGTTGAGATGACTGTTTTCTGAAACCGTAGAGACCATCCCACCACCTGCGACATGTGAATCATTTGAACATCTTGGTGTACTATCGAGCTAAATTAACCCGAAACTACACAATGAGGGTGCTTTCACACTTGGTTCAATTGCCTGGACCGTACCCAAGTTCGATTGTTCCTCCTTGCCACCTGCTTGGTTGGTTTGTGTTCACACTGTCTTTTTTCCTTCTGAACCCCGGTACGCTTGCATCATCAAGCCGCTGTTTTGTGTACGTCTGTTGCCAGGCGACGGAAACGAAAGCAAAGCGCCAAAAGGGAGAGATGTCCGCACATCGCGGTTGTTTCGCTTTTACTGAACCTTTTGGTTTAGAACATACAGAAAACGGCTCGCGTCTATCTGCCGCAAACATATTATACACGTTCAGAACATCACGTGATGTCCCAGCTGTTTTTGGAGGAGACAAGCATTATCACTGTGTTTGCTCTGTCTCAGTCGCGCTTGTTAGCGTGTGATACTCAGACAGACACACACACACACGAATGAACGTTATAAAAACTATAGTTGGCTGTACTGTTGACGGTTCACTTCCAGCTTTTGGTACGATTGCATTCATACTACAAGTGAACCGTACCAGAGTTCACATGAACCGTACCCCAGACCACCTCTTTCAGGCGGACTCGGGTACGGTTCACGGGTGCGCACCCGAGTTCAGAAGACGTGTTCACACTAGCTAAACGTACCGTACTATGACGTCAAACGAACCCGGGTGCGGACAAAAAGTGCTAGTGTGAAAGCACCCTAAAACTTGAAATAATAACTGTTGTTGATATTATCATGGCTCTCTATGGCAAGCCGTTTGGACTTTTACTCATTCTCAGGACATGCATTCTTGATGTCAACAATAAAATTCTTAATATCAACATGCAGCATTCATGATATTTCTTTCGTTTAAAATAATTAAATTGTTGATATCAAATATGAATAATATTAATACATATTAATAAAAAAATATTCTTGACATAAAATGATTAAATTAAATCATATTTTTTAATATGAACAATTGACATTTGTATGTTCACTAAAGCACAAATGTAATTGTTGGCAGATGATATTGCTTACAAATAGTTACTTCACGGACTACTTTACATGCAAATAATACAACTTAAAAGGACATAATAAATGTGTTTTGCTTGTGTTTTTCATATAGTTGGTACCAATTTAAATTTTGCCACTTGGTTGTAACAAACAGAGCTTAGAAGCTGTAATTTTATTAAAAGTAAAATGAAGATATAATCAGCTGAATAAAAATAAATTGTATAATATTCAGTACTGTGAAAACATCACTGTTACTTCTGTTGCTGATAATGCTAAAATCACCATCATGTATAATTTATGTTACATGGTTGTTAATATCCTGATCTTTTATTGATTAATCTTGCAGTTTACACTGAATGCATTAACGCTGGCTAAACAAGTCGTGACAGAAAACACCTTTAATAACCTAAGAAACCCACGACATCCAGAATAACCTGTTGTACCGCAAATTCTTCCGTCATCATTATATGTTATAGGAAAGCCTAAATGCTTTCATACATGTGGTTTGAATGATGTATGAGACGATCTCTCTGTGATCGTTACAAATTTAGAAAAGTAAAAAAAAAAGTTATTAATTTGCAGGTCATGTGCGTTCAAACTGTGGGTTGTGATCTGTACTAATCATGGATCAACAGTGATCCGTTACACCCCTAATAATAAATGTACACAGTACACACACTTAAACTATGTCAAAACAAACTTTTGTTTTGGATGTGATTAATCGCCATGCATTTTTGCAGTTGTATTAAAATGTACAAAAAAATGTTATTTATTATTGTAATATACATAATAAAAGTCAATATTAGTTTAAAGATTTACCTAAAACTATATTTGTGTTGTTAAAGTTTTCTTTATTGGGAATTCATGAAGTATCCAGTCTTGCTTCCTGCATAAACCTTTCACACATTTCCATAATGCCAGCTTGTGGTCTTCAATTAAGCTTCAGCTCAAAATTAGGACCATTCAAACAGCATAATGGGACATTTTAAATTATGAATGGTTTAAAGAAATGAGAAAAATGAGATGGATGTTGAATATCCACCACAGATTGATTTAAAGCACTTAAAACTGGATTTGAGTTTGACTAAAGGAGTTTTTTCCCCCTCAGGCTATCATGATGAGCATCTGTCTGCAGTCTATGGTAGATGAGCTGATGGTGAAAAAATCTGGCGGAAGCATTAAAAAGGTCAGTCGGTCTGTGCTTGTGTTCTCGTAAAGACCTGACAAATATCTGAGGAGTCTCTCAAATATCTTTCAGTTCCTTGTATCATACTGGATCTGTTTTATGTCATGTAGGAAATTAGATTTGGCCACATGGGACTGGCTTAATCAACCGTTTCAGGATAAAAAGCTTGATTCGTTCTGCATTGTTGATTAAATCTTCTTTGTTTACTGGAGAGATTTGAGAAAATGTAGTTGTGCAAAACTTACCTCATATTTTCTTTTTCTTTTTTTTTTTTTACCATTAACGCAAACCTGTTGTGAAGGATCAGCTGATCACTTTTGTTCTGTATTGTAACAAACACTAATAAAATTGAAAATAAGATTTACTTTGGAGACCGAGGCAGTTATGAATGTGAGCTTGTGGATGATTATTAATGGAGGCAACTCACTTTAAGTAGATTAAACTATTGCTGAAGTGTTATAAACGTTATAGTGTTATGATATTTAGATTAAAAAATGAAGGGCTAATGAGAAAAAGGCGGTTCATTCACAATTTAATCTATAAATTTCATTAACAAAAAGAAATGCATTCATAGATTAATCATTTGAAATAAAATCAATACATTTTTTGTACAATACAATTCCTAACAACATATACAAAAACTATATAAAAGAAAAAATAAGAGGAGTTGATGTCATCCAAGGTGGAAAGTTGTTTTAACCCTTTAACTGGCATTGTAATCACCTGGTCGACCTTTTATCCATAGGCTATCATTATTTTGATTGCTTATTACTATTTATCAGAGTTGTGTCAGTATATTATCCAATGCAAGTGTGAGCCAAAAAATAATTTTCAAGGAGTGCATCTTAAAGTGGTAATGCAAAACAACTATTTAAAAAAAATCTGCTGTAGTACGCATTGATAAATTATGCACAGTCAGATGAGGAATGTGTTACATGTCAATAAATATGGTCAGATTGACGTTCAGTTGTTCATCTTTTAATGTGATGTGGTGTTTCCAGCAGATGCAGAAGAAGCGACTGAATGGCTCGTTACAGCGCTCTGACAGTCAGCAAGCTGTGAAGTCTCCTCCAATACTGGTGCGCGCTAACGGTCTGACTAATGCAGCTTTACTTTTGAACTGGATGATGTACTATTGATAATATGTGATTTCCATTGTTATTCAGGATTCTCCCGATCCCAGCCGTGAACAAGTAGTCAAACTGTCGGTGAGTTTTCAATGCGTTAATAATCCTGTGTTAGTGTTCTTAACACATTTTAATGCATTTATTAGTGTTTCTGATTATATTGTTATGTTTTATTATGGTTATTTGTATTAATTTATCTTTGGGTCAAAAATCAAAGGGTGTTTTAAAACATTGAAACAATAAAAGACAAATGTTAAAAAGACATTAGAATGTGTACTTTTATTATTATTATTATTTAAATTGAAGGATTAGTCTGATCCAAAAATGATTAATTATAAAATTATTAATCACTCACCCTCGTTGTTCCAATCCCGTAAGGCTTTTATTCATCTTAACACAAATTAAAGTGTTTTATATGAAATCCGAGAGTCTCTCTGTCCTCCATAGGCAACAGTGGACCTGAGACATTCAAAGTCCAGAAAAGGAACCGAAAACATTGTCAAACATTCCATATGACTTCAGTGTTTCACCTGTAATCATATGAAGCTCCAGAGTTTTGTAAATATGTAAATGACTGTGTTCGTCTGTCTCTTCTCAACACATTCACTACAGGCATCATATTGCTCATACTAAACACAAACCCTGATCTGAAACGCAAGACACTGGTGAACAAAGTTGTCTTTTTTTTTTAGCATAGTATGATTAGTTTTTTTTTTATTTGTTTATTGCTTCCGACCTTAGACC
>CAIGQQ010032164.1:7029162-7039229 GCA_903798035.1 Danio albolineatus
AAAAAAAATGATAAAAATGCAAATCGATTTGATTTCAAAACCTTGGCCTTTCGACTGCCAAAATAATGACCCCAAAACATATTATTATTATTATTGTTATTATTATTATTATTATTATTATATTATTATTATAAGAAAAGTTAATTCAGACCTCACTGTGGCGCAGTGGGTAGCACAATCGCCTCACGGCAAGAAGGTCGCTGGTCCGAGCCTCGGCTGTGTTAGTTGGCATTTCTGTGTGGAGTTTGCATGCAAGGGTTTCCTGCAGGTGCTCCGGTTTCCTCCACAAGTCCGAAGACATGCGCTATAGGTGAATTGGGTAAACTAAATTGGCCCTAGTGTATGTGTGTGAATGAGAATGTGTGGATATTTGCCAGAGATGGGTTGCACCTGGAAGGGCATCCGCTGCATAAAACACATACTGGATAAGTTGGCGGATCATTTCGCTGTGGCGACCTCAGATTAATAAAGGGACTAAGCTGACGATAAAATGAATGAATAAATGAATGAAAGAGTATAATTCATCAGAGAGTTCAATTCAAAATTCAAAATTTACACTGGATTTTGTATTACTCAGAATGACATAAAATTGACATTCAACATTGGCATCCAAAAACACATAAAAACCTGATTACAGGACAGTCCTGTAATCACTTTTCAGCACCAATGTTAGATTTCAACATCAAGGTAGTCAATTCACATCAAATTGATTTGCATTTTTGACATGTTTTGCCTGTTGGAAAACACCTCTGAAAACATAGCTTTTTAGTTTTGTTTTGACCCATTACCATTTTATAATGTATTTTTTTTACATTTAGAAGAAACTAGTACTGTAGTTTGAATAACTAAACATAAATGATGCTACTCTATAAATGTAAGCAGAGAAGCTGGGTATTTCCAAGTCTTACCTTTTTCCTAATCATAAATCATCAGCACACAATTCAAGTTTGCATAATAAAATTTAAAAGATAAATTAAAATTAAATATTAGTTAATAAGAAGATACTTTTACACCGGAGTATGTGAATGTGCATTGCAAATATCAATGGATATCCTGCTTATTTCATTAGCTTCTAACAAAGAGTGATTTATGTATATTGCATAATAAAACCTTCACTCACATAGAACCTGTTTACACCTAATGTAAAGTAAGATTATGCATCACATATGCAGTATTGTCTGTCATTGTCTCTGTCACGTCTCAAGCACTCCAGCACAAGTCAAATGCACTCACATCTGTTACGTAACAGACAGAAGAAGAGCGCAGGTCACTCTGGGTAAAACAGCGAGCATACAGTTAAAAAGAAAAAGGCCACGTGAGACACAGACAGATCCTGTCAGAGTAATTCACAGAAAACAGCCACATACAGTAGCAGCACTTTAGCTGTTTTTCAGACATGCGACCGCTCCAGAATCACCTCCAAAGAGACCTTCAACATGCAAGTTCAACAACCATCTGTGTGAAAGCAGAATAAATGTGTGTGTTTAAAGTCTGGGATTTAAATGGAGAATTCCGTACAGCTTTGATCCTGCCAGCTAAAAACACACATTTAGGCTCTGAAAAGCCCTTTTTCCCATTAAAAGTTAAATAATGCAAGTCCTCTCAACCTCTCTCTAAATTGCAAATGTCCATATTGATTCCTCCAACTGCTAAATTTAGGTTTTGAATGAATCTCATTACTGCATCAGAGGTCTATTTGCTGAATGCAATGAAGAGAACACAACACAAAGCCATTTGTCTTCACAACCTAAATGTGGAATCTCTCTCACACCATCTCTGTCCGTCACTATGTTATCTGGAGCTCTATATTGACCTCCAGGCATGCATGGATTCTGGTAAGGGGTTAGTGCTTCATGGAAGATTTGGTGAAATGTTGTGCTGTCTGATCCTCTCCGGGTAGACAATGCACTCACAGATGGAGCTGCGGGGTGTTCTATCAACACAAAGACATCGAGGGAGCAAATCTCGGCCTCAGGGGAGCACAGCACTTTCCCAGCGGAGCGAGGTGTCACCGCAACACCACAACACCCCACACTACCCTTCAACAATCATCGGGTGCTCTGAGGACAAGACGGAGAACTCAAGTTCCCTACAATTCCTATATTTGTACAAGAAACAACAATTGGTTTAACACTGCAGCTGGAATGGCTCTGCAGTTCAGCACTGTAGTGGAGAAAGATCCGTCACTGCTCATACAGTGTCTCAGTGTGTAAAAAGACATCAGAATTTCACTCAAAAACCTAACTGAAAATCTGTGCACTAAAAGAAAAATGATATGCTAAAAAAATCAAGGCAACCAATTATATTATGTAACTTTAACTCATCTTAATAAGTTAATCAGGTTTAAACTATGTTTTTTAGTCACATAAAGTTTAACCATGTTTTTAGTCTGTTTGATTGATGTACGTTGAGATGACTAGAAATGTGAAGTTCACTCAACTAAAAGATTTTAGGCAAGTATTTTTTTACAGTGTGGATGATACTTGGTGATAACGGTACAGTACAATCATCAAACTGTGGAAAAGAATGGAAGAATAGTGGACCAAGCGAGCATTTTTTAAATAAGGGTTTTGTTATATTTTAAGATCATAAAATGTTTTTATTGTCTTGTCGTAAGAACACTGTAAAAAATGAAAAGACAAAAGTTCATGACAATAAATGTTTCATGTTCTTTTATCTTATTTTAATAAGTTAAGCTGGTTTTAACCATTTTATTAAAATACGCACAGTTTAACTAAATGGGCTCTATTTTAACAATCTAGGCGCAAAGTCTAAACTTTCATG
This sequence comes from Danio albolineatus, assembly GCA_903798035.1. Taxonomy (NCBI): domain Eukaryota; kingdom Metazoa; phylum Chordata; class Actinopteri; order Cypriniformes; family Danionidae; genus Danio; species Danio albolineatus. The sequence continues at coordinate 7,031,947 of CAIGQQ010032164.1, forward strand.
GATAAGGAAACAGTGTTGTACGCACTCCACTGAAGGCATCCATTAGCCTAATTAAAACAAATATAAATATGCATAAAATAAATAATACTGCTAATAATAATAACATTATACTAGGCATGGGCCGGTATTAGATTCTGACGGTATGATAACCTTGAATAAAAATATCTCGGTTTGACGGTATTGTGATTACTGCTCTAAAATATATTCTTTTTAAATGTCTGGGTAAAAAATAGAACCTTTTTCCCCTTTTGAACACAATATATTTAATTTTGAGAAACATTTAAAATATTTTGGGGCAGTAAACATGTCAGGCTAAATAATGAAAATGAATCATTGACTTTTGCTTTCTTCATTTGTTTCAAAAACACAGATTTCTTTACAATTTACACCTAAAAAAAAAAAAAAAAAACATTCTTACACATACTTCAGGAACGGTATGGCAGAAAATGTTAGCGGTATGAAAACCTTGACTTGAAAACTTTACTCCAAACCGGTGTATAAAAAATAGGGTTATCGTCCCATGCCTACTTTATACTACTGCAAATTGTCATAAATAAGCTAAAAAAAAACACCCCAAGATGGTTAGTGGTTTTTATATTTATGTAGAAAACAAAATTTTAACAAAAACCCACAGTTTTAATCAACATTTTAATCCTTTATTTTTTCATATGTAAAGATATTTGTGTATTGCTGTACATCCTGTGTGTATTAAGCAATGTGTACACATTTGGACAGGCGCATAAATAATGTACTCTGTGCTGGACTTTAGACCGGCTTTTAGCTGGTCAATGGCACAGTCTATTTCAGTTCCTCAAGATACCAACATTGTGCCTTAACACACCTCCTTGTTAGACCAGCACACCCATGAGTTCACAGAGTGGCACAAATGGACATGCTATTTAAACAACATGCTCAAAACATGAAAATTAGGGTTGTGCTGGTTTGAAATTAGCAACAAAAAAGCGCCATGCACGTTTTGCACCTTATTATGTACAATCGGGCCCAATATTTTTGGTCAGTTTGACTGATGTGCTGTAAGTAGAGATGACTAGAAAAGTACATTTGATTCAACTTAAAAAGGCAACAAAAAATGTTTGTAAAACGCACAGCTTAATTGTAAAAATCTTTCTCAAGTTTATTTTAATAAATCATTGTTTTGTTGAACCGACCACTGTAAACAAAATATGCCGTGTAAAACTAACAACTGAACAAATAACATTTAATGTTTTTGTAACATTTGAAAAGGGCAAGCGAGAAGAGACTACAGAATTCTGTTAATAAGTTCATTTATTGAGTCAGTCATTTTCCTTCAGATTAGTCCCTAATTATCAGGGGATAACTTGAATGCAGAAGTAGGTGTTTAGCTTTACCTTGACTGAATAATAAATAATCCGTTTAGTGAAGGATTCAGAAGGTTCATGATTCTGCACCGATAAAATAATTTCTGAGTAAGCATGTACCTACTGGCATAAGACAATTAGAAAAACTCTCACCGCTATTATGCTATAATAATGATATACTGCACATTCCACAATGATGCCATATTCTTATCTGAATGTGGTAATAACACAGCATTGTATAATGCCATGGAATAAATGTAGTGCAGATTCAACTTTAAGAACTTTAAGGGTACATCTTTTGCTTGACAGTGCATAATTTGTAATTAAATTAAAATGTTACTTTTGATCTTGCAGTGCATTACAGTGCTTTCTGACGCTTTGTTCCAAACAAATATCCCATGAGTGTGCATATGAAGTGATGGTAGCATATGTTTTAAATTGTATGTGGAGTGAAAAACACATAATTTAAATATAATAAAACCAAATAATAAAATGTTCTCTCAATTTGCATTTTATCTCATTTTACATGTCAGTAATTTTACACTGCATCTTCAATATGTCCAAACATGACAATAGACTTAATGGATGACACATATCACCGGTGCACAAATGCAACCTTCATTTGCCACTGACAGTGACGTTCCTTCTGTAAACTCATTGGATTGGTTTGTATCGTCTCTATCAGTGATCCGTGAACACTTCCCTTCGCTGGGTCTACAAGAGATGGAATTGGACATTGTGGCAGTTTAAGGTCAATTTAATTGGTGACCACAGTCCACTAGGTCTGGCCTGGCAATGAAATTCTCTTGTCACCTCACTACGGGCCAGATGAGGTGTTGGATGCCAGACCATTTTTAACAGGAAGCCAATTTCAGTTCAAATCCTAGTACATTACATGGCTAGACACACAGATATACATAAGTGCTTGTTGGCTTAAAGCTGTCCAGCTTCTACTTTGCTGGAAATGTTTACCATTTAGACATACACATTAGCTTCAGGATTTGGTTTCAGTTCATTCTCAATGTTTTTTACAGTAGGTTTATGCTTGACATACTACAGACATGCATCTGTTTCGTCAGCATCAGATGTGTTCTTGATTTAACACAAGTTTGGTCATTTTGTGGTATTGCTGATGTATTTTCAGCTCTCAGTGGCACTAACTAGCTCATTTCAGGTGTCTGTTGTCAAGGTACAGAAACCAAGATGAATTTAAATTATTCCCCAGTTCTAAATCTCTGAAAAAGAAGCTGCTCTGGATCATAAACTAGGGCAGATTTCAGGCTGCATGACCATAATTTCTCTCATATCCCTCCAGTTAAACTGAATAAAATTGTTTATTTTGCAATGCATGTGCATGATTTCCAACAGTTTAAATATTTGTGTTATAAATGTGTACTTAAGTAAAATCCAGACAACTGTATAGGTCATTTAGTGTTATATGCTCTAGTGAGTTCTTAAATTTAATGCAGTCATCGAGAATGAATATTGCACTATTCTGCTATGTTTCCTCTGACAGGTGCATTCATTTTGCAAAAGGATGTTGGTTTCTGAGGGGCAACTTCCAGCACTGGAAGTGTTCATATTTCAGACACTGTCTTTGAGAACAGAAGCAGCAGCAGCTGCCCTTTCAAAGCAAGCACAAAATCCCAGATGACTCAATCAGGAAAAAAAGAAAAAAGATAAACCAGGAAAGTATTTTCCTGACATGCTTCCGCACCATCATGCTCACTAATACACAAAAAGTCAAGAAAGATACAGCTAAAAGTGTTTTAGTAATATTGCCATGAGTTTAGAAGATTTAATTGGACAGTATAGCACCCAAATATTTATACTATTCCTACTAATTTACTCATGTGGCATTTTTTCATTAGTAGAACATTAAAAGAGATTTTTAGGTGAATCTGTGGTCCCGGGCAGTTCACAAAATGTAAATTGGAGACTACTGGCATTTTGAGAGTCCAATTTTTTATTTACAGGTAAAACTAAATAACTACCCGTGGTACATGACAACACACTGGGGTCTACAAACAAACTCAGGTAATAATAATGTAAATGTTTCTGTTTATTGAATTAAACAGTTGTCTTACCAATGTATCATCAGGAGACACTGGTGATAATTTTATTTTGTTTGTATGTATTTTTAATCTACTAACAAAGTGTAGATAGCCACTGACTTTCATTGTATGAATCATCAAGGACCACAGTTTCAGCTAAAATTTTTAATAATGTTCTACTGACCAAAAAAAGTCACATAAATATTGGAAGTACTGAGAAAAATATTCCTTTTATTTAATTTTATTTAGCTCTAAAAGTAGAGAATGACCCTACAGCCAAAGTCAAAGCGTTAATTTTTCATATAGGGAATCCATGACATGTTCATTTAAATAAAAATATGAATGACAAAAAAAGAAGAATTTCAATGTTTGATGCTTTAGATAAAAGCATTTGGAAAATTCCTTAATATTAACAGTGATTTTTTTAATCATAAAATGCTCAATTTACTGTCAAATCCATGCTTTGGTTCATTTCCTGTAATTCACAACTTTGTTCATATTTAGTTTTCATTAAACTTCTCCTAATTAAGGCAATATTATTTCAAAATACAACTGCAGATTTTTGTTCTTAGATTGTTGTAGTGTTGATATCATCTGATAATCTTGTATAATCAACGATTTTCTTTTCCGTAAATCGCATAACCCCAACCACTTGCCAGGAATATGCCGGGAATTCTGACTATATGAAAATGTCAAATTATCATTAAGAACAATATGATTTAAAAGAAGAAAAACTCGTAGATCAGTTTACTCTTGAACCACACACTTGTGCTCATCAAAGCACATGTTTGGTCACCATGTTAAAATCATGCAACATTACAGAGTTTACCTCTCTGAATTAACAATCATGATTTTTATGTAACCTGCATACTAATTTTACCCAAAGACTTCCAACACATCCTCCCATTCAAACAAGCAAATATTCTGTCAATCTTATTTGAAGACGCTCACGTGTATGCATTCAACAGAAGACACATCAGCTAAATTACACAGAATGAATAAACTTACTTGCTCCCACAAGAAACATTTCACTGCCGAAGAGCAACAGTCCGACAGAGTTCACAAGGACAAGAACGCGAGCCATTTCTTCACTTCAAACGTCAAACAATCCAAAGAAATGTCGTTTTCGTCGTTTGCTTCTTTACTGGGATTTTTTAAAGCGACATTATTGTATTTATCCACCGTAATCGCATTAAGAAAAGTACAATAAAAATCTCACGATGATCATCATGTTCGCAAAGCCTGTTAAAACACGTGCCGGAACGTCCATGTCAGCAGCAGGTTTAACACTGACTTTCCTTCGACTTCCAAACGGCTTCCGTCTCACTTCAGATTCATGCTCGGTTATTTCAGGCTCTCCTCCGATAGTACGGGTTGTGAAGGAGCATCAGGTTTAATCTCAGAGTCGTAGGTGTTCAGATCCTGACGCTCAGTGCATATCAGTGTCGATCTTGCGCGCGCGCGCGGCGATCAGCACCACGGCCAGTGCCAGCGCTTCTGATGCGCGCGAACGCCAGCGGAAATATTTATTTATAAATGTGCGCGCATGCCGAGATCCAAATGTTCCAACAGTCCTCAGTGCAAAGACTTAGTGAGTTCTGTTCATTCGTTATAAAGCCAAACACTGACATCGAAGCATACTGTAGGCTCTTTTTGTTTTATAGCTTTGAGAATAATTTTGTTTGGGTGGTAAGTTTTGGAGAAAAAAAGGCTTATTTTAATTAAGCGTAGCACGATGTTTTAGCTGTTGCAATGAGAAACTGATAGTTTTATAATTTTTTGTTATAGGGAAATTAATTAAGTTTATACAGTAGACATTACATTTACGCCCTAAAAACAATGCCAATTTAAATGCACAAGTTATAAATACAAAATTCCCGGTGATCCTATAATGTCTCTAACATTTTAACCAGAGTAAGCTTATTGAAAATATGTAAAGAATTTGTAAAAAATGCTAATTTAAAGGCCTTTGCTTTGACCTTCATAAATTTTTTACAGAAAGTTTGAAGGTTGAAACTTAAATATGTTAATCAAGAAGCAGCTGTCTGGCATAATTTAACTTTAGAGAGTGTCACAGACCTTACTGGGAAAGTTTTTTTAAAGGTCAATTTAGCACAGTAGCTCAAAAATTAATTTTGAGGTACTTTATCCACTTACAATTCTAGAACAGTCCTACAGTACATACAGTATTAGTGACACCACGCATAAGCATAAAACTGACCTGTGTTGAAAATCATTTTTTAACATTTTTTTTTTTGCCTAATTGATTAAAGGGACATGTTCTTTTTTCTGAATGGGTGTGGAAAGTTTTGAACAGCAGGTAGAAGAGTGGACGTGACGGTGCAGAGCTGGAGAGAGAGAGAGAGAGAGATTTGAATGATATTATATATTGAATAATAATATGATATATTGAATAATATGATATATTGAATAATAATATGATATATATGAATGATATGACATATTAAATAATAATATGATATACTGAATAATAATATGATATATTGAATAATAATATGAAATATTGGATAATAATATATGTATATATCTTTAATTTCCTTTTTTTACTTCTACTATTTACGGTGCTGTGTTTTTTTTATTACATATGTATGGTATTTTTTTAATGTAAACTTTATAACTGCTTTGGCAATACATTTGTAACATTTGTCATGCCAATAAAGCAACTATTGAATTGAATTGAATTGAATTGAATTGAGAGAGAGAGAGAGAGAGAGAGAAAGAGAGAGAGAGAGAGAGAGAGCTACACATACCTTGGGTAATGGAAAACTAAATCTGGCTGTAAATGAACTGAAAGAGAAAGCGAGAAGGGCCTTTTATGCCATTAAAAAATCAACACAAATAGAAATCCCAGTTCGAATCTGGCTTAAAATTTTCCAATCAGTGATTGAACCAATAGTGCTATATGGGAGTGAAGTGTGGGGTCCTCTCCTCAGTCACAAGTTTGATAAGTGGGATAAGAATCCAGTTGAAAGCCTACATGCAGAGTTCTGTAGGAGCATCCTCAGGGTACAGAGGAACACACCCAACAATGCATGCAGGGCAGAATTAGGCCAGTACCCTCTACTCATGAGCATTGAGAAACGAGCCGTCAAACTTTGGAAACACATTCAAATGAGTGACCCCAACTCTTATCATTTTAAAGCCCTCAAAAACCAAGAAATGGACATTGAAAAAAGCCTGTATGATTCAGGTGGTTCTGAAGCTCCAAACACAACCCAACACAACGAATATGACTAACAGCAGGAAGCATCAGGACACGGATATGCTCATCCACAAAATTAAGCCCAATCAAATGATAAACGCACGCAAAGAAGAGTATCTGATTTACTGGAGTGAAGCAGCAGGAAAACAGAGTAAACTTCAGTGTTATTTAAACCTAAACAGAGATTATACCACAGCAGCATATCTGAGTGCAGTAAAGGACAGTAAATTAAGAACAACAATGACCAAATACAGACTGAGTGCTCACAGTCTGACTGTAGAGACGGGCCGATACAGACAGAACTGGCAACCCAGAGAGAGCCGAATCTGCCCACACTGTGCCCAGGCAGAGGTGGAGACGGAGGAACATTTCCTCACCCGCTGCACAAACTATGAGCACATCCGAGAAACATTATTCCCCAAACTACTGAGCATTTACCCACAATTCATGGAGTTAGACAATAAAACACAGCTTCAATATTTACTGGGGGAAAAAACTGACTGTATTCTTCTAGCGGCACAATACATTAACGCCTGTCACAAAAAGAGAGAGCAGACCAATAAAAACATCAGTGATGCGCTTGCAAACACACAAACACACACACACACACGCACGCACGCACACACACACACACACACACACACACACACACACACACACACACAC
>CAIGQQ010032164.1:7058711-7075849 GCA_903798035.1 Danio albolineatus
AATGCACGCCCTGTGCAACAAATATAACAAATAACAGAACAAGACAGCAGGGACAGTGTACATTAATAAGCATTTCTGCAAATGCACCATGCTATTTTTTCATCTGTTGTCCCTGGACAGATGTTAAAATTGTCAACCTAAAAAAACAATCCACAATTACACAATCAAACAAGCATAGTTAAGAAGCGCTAAAATAGACATAGTGAACCTTAATAAATAATGTAAATGTACAAATTAAACTAAAAACACCAACAATATGTACTAAAGATAAGAATAGTTAAAACACATTTAAACAAATCAATAAAATGGCAGGCACAAGAGATAACATGCTGGGTCAGTTCAAGCTATGCATGATGACACGTCTGATGCTCTATAAACCAGCTTTTTAAATGTTTTTTGAATGTACTATAAGAGGTAATGTCTCTGATGCTGCCAGGGACAGAGTTCCACTCCTGTGCAGCTGTAACTGAAAAGGCACCCTGACTGAAGGCACTTTTCCGGAGTGGGACAATGCAATCTCCTCTGGGTGCCCCTCGTGTTGCTCTGTGTGTGGTGTTCCTTATGTTCACGAACTGACTGAGAGGTGGAGATGACAGACCATGAATAATCTTATACATCAGACAAATGTTTGAATACTTTCTGAAATTTTCCCAGCTTAATTAAAGATGAGGATGCTACCATTTTTATAGCACCTTAAATGAATGCAAATTAATGGATGCAACAACAAAAAAATTACATCTGCTACTCTCAACCCAAGTTACTTTCATTTTTGAACCAAACCAAACAACCAAACTTGTAATATTATGAATATCACATGTGCCTTGTTACCAGTTGAGCTGTGAAACTTGGAAGCGTCACTGCTTTCAGATGTTAGTCGGGTGCCCTGGAACAAGTCCTTGTGAATAAACTGACACATTTAATATATGTAAGTTGTTTATTGCCAAAGGGGTTGCCAGAAATGCAAATAAAATAAAATGAGAAATTATAAATAATTGCATTGCAGGTCGATTCAAGGTGCGCCCCAAATTGTTTCGCTTAGGTAAAATTTTCCAGCTCAGACCCATTGGAAATATCCTACATGCCTCAACTATGACAGCACATTTCAGATGACAAGTCCACTGGAGGGTGGTGGTGCTACCTGCACTTTTGCAAATCTAAAATGTTTATTTTACCTACAAACTGCCGTCAAACTTATGTTTAATTCAGATTTTGTGGTTTGACAAATTTTCAGGCTGAAGCACGTGTTTCCAATGAGCCTATGCTGAAATTTTCAGTAAGGGGCTACAAGTGCTTCAGGTAATAAAAAATAAAAAGTTAGTCTGTAGCTCTGGTTGGTCTGCTGAGAAAATTCTAAAACAAACAGAGCGACACCAGAGATCTGACATCATCAGAGGATAACAGTGTTTACATTTTTTGAGGGAATCAAACAATTGGCCAACTAGTTAGTCTCAAACGTCACACCCACTGACAGCTGGCTGAATATGTAATGCAAAAGGTTCAAAAAAATGTAAAGTCATCATCTAATTGGATGAATCCTCATATATTTATGTCATTAGCTAACAATCCAGTTCATAAAGAAATCATCACAATGTCAAACCTTTTCATCGGAGAAGAAACTGATTGTGTTTTCATCTGTGATGAACTAATGCTTATAATAACTAAACTCTGGATTTTCAAAAAACATCTTAAAAAACATAGTCTCTTAAGTTTTGATAATATTATTAAATATTCCAATATTTGTTTTGTCTTTAAAATTATTCACAATCATTCTGCTCCATCGTAAAAAAAATTCTTAAACTCCAAATTAGAGAAAACATCACGATCGACACGTTCTATGGTAAGAGGGGAATGTATTGCCCCTAGACGTAAGACCTCTTTTGGTCAATCATCTTTTATTTATAAAGCCAAAAATCTATGGAATTCTCTACCAACAGAAATAATCACATGTTCAAATTATAATACTAGGAGGTATTTTTGTCCAATCAAATTTGTACACACAGAGTGAGATGTTTTGATTTGTCAGTGTTTTAGATTATTTGTGACTCTGTCTGTATGTTTTAAATTGACTTTTTAATCAATTGGATATTATTGTTTTCCTTTTTACCTGTCCAGGGACTGCAGGTGGAAAAGAGCAATCTTGCTACAACCTGGAACAATGCATTTTTCCTCTTTGAGGTCAATGTCTTTTTTTGTGCATTGTCCCTGTTAAATAAATAAATAAATTCAAATTCAAATTCAAATGTGTAGTTTGGTTGTTCCTTAGCCAATGAAAGCTATGATGGAGTCCAAATCAAGTCTGGGCACACAAGACTAAATATTTTATTTAAAAAAAGACTTTTGAAACATCCTAATATGTAAAAATAAAATCATAGAAATAGATGGAAAACAGTGAAAACGTGAGAAATAAAATATTTACTAATGTACACGGAGGCAGTTTTCTTGCTACAGAATATTCTCCATAATCCATTTTGGTGTGGATTTAGTCCATTGTGTGTTTTGAACATATCCATTACAGTTCATACAGTTTCCACATGGAGGTTATGGCTGCATCTCATACTGGCCTTCAGTAGCAATGAAGAAGTCATTGAGAGTGTCCTGCAGGTAATCAAAAGTAGGCCTGTCCTCTGGCCTTTCCATCCAACACTTTGCCATTATGTCATAGAGCTCTTCTGGACATGCATCTGGACATGGCATCCTGTAGTTCCTGTCGAGGTTACGGATCACCTCCGGATTCGTCATGCCTGAAATTGTGAAATAAAAATCCCAACCTGGTTGTTCATGATCTATTCAGCTCTCCTACACAACACAGCTCTGAGTGGAAGCCCAAACCCAAGGGAGAAAAACTCATTACCTGGATACGGTACCCGGCCATATGTGACAATCTCTGTTAAAAGAATTCCGAAGGACCACACGTCTGACTTGATGGTGAAAGTACCGTAGTTGATGGCTTCAGGAGCCGTCCACTTAATAGGGAACTTTGCACCTGATCAATAAAACGAGACGCAATGATAGGCCATGCACGGTGCTGTGGAACAGATACTGTATGCATACATGGAAAACTAATTCATAATTTGATTGAATCAGTTACTGAAACTACTATAAATAAAGCCACAGTAATCATGCAATCATGCTGTAAAGTGGAAAAAAGTCACCACGGAAAGTTCTACACAGAAAGAAGGTCGTGTTTTTGAATATCAGCAGCTCATATCAAGCTTTAAAAATCAGATATGTCTGTGCATCACATTAGAAACCAAATGCCAGAACTGACTGGTGCTAGTTAATTTGTGGTAGTTTGAAAAAAACTGCATGCCTACATTAGTGTACTCACCCTCTTGTGCAGTGTATTCTGTTTCTATGATCCTGGCAAGGCCGAAGTCAGCTATTTTACAGTGCAGGGTTTCTGAGACGAGAATATTAGCGGCACGCAGGTCTCTGTGAATGTAGTTTTTTCTCTCGATGTAAGCCATGCCCTCCGCTATCTGTGAGTTAAGTAAAAATGTAATTTAAAGGGAGAGTTCAACACAGAAATGAACATTTCCTAATCATTTACTCACACTCAAGTGATTCTAAACTTTTATAAATTTCTTTCTTCTTTTGTACACAAAGAAAGAAACTTGTTTTGGATTGGAACTAGGGGAGAATGAATGGGTGAACTATCTATTTATGCGTGAACTATTTATTTAAGTGGCCTGACAATTGAAATCTACCATTTTAAATTGATTTATGGGTCAAAGACATTTCAGTGCTCATCTTAAACAAACAATTATACAGCATATACAACAGGGGGAAAAATGTATTGAACACAGCGCCACAGCACCAACAAGGTGCTGTTGATTTGAAATTTTCCTAAGATGTAGGTAACAAGGAAATGAAGCCATAGATATTGTACTTAGAAAAAAATGTATAGTAAGTTTCTACATTTTGAAAGTTATGCACCGCAAAAAAAATGTTTTTATTACTTAAACTTTTAGTCGTTTCACGTAAAAAAAATTAAGATTCTTAAATCTTAAGAATCGGCAGCTAGCTCTCTGCAACTCTCACATGGTCACCCACTGAAGCTAAGCAGGGCTGCACCCGGTCAGTACCTGGATGGGAGACCACATGGGAAAGCTGGGTTGCTGCCGGAAGTGGTGTTAGTGAGGCCAGCAGGGGGCGCCCAGCCTGCGGTCTGTGTGGGTCCTAATGCCCCAGTATAGTGACGGGGACTCTATACTACTCTGTGAGCGCCGTCTTTCGGATGAGACGTTAAACCGAGGTCCTGATTCTCTGTGGTCGTAAAAAATCCCAGGATGTCCTTCGAAAAAAGTAGGGGTTTTACCCTGGCGTCCTGGCCAGGTCTGCCCACTGGCCTCTGTCCATCATGGCCTCCTAACCATCCCCATATCATAATTGGCTTAATCACTCTGTCTCCTCTCCACCAATCAACTGGTGTGTGGTGCGCAGTCTGGTGTAAAATGGCTGCCGCCATGTCATCCAGGTGAATGCTGCACACTGGTGGTGGATGAGGAGATCCCCCAATTGACCTCAATTCCAGTCATAACAATAAATAAAAATTAATGTAAATCAAAACCACCTATTCGGTTCTCCCGCTCAACTTTGTTGTGCGCGGAGTGAGCTCTGATTGGTTAACATCTTTCTCCCGCTCAGCTTAGCTGTAATTGTCACGGCTCAGGGATCTGTGTGTCTGTGTGTGCTTGTGGCTGTACCTGTGTTGGCGTGAGTGTGTTGTTTGACTGTCTGTTTGCTTTCCCCGTCAGCTGTGTGGTCACATGGGCTGATTAGCGACAGCAGCTGTTCGGTGTTAGCGCAGCTATTTAAGTTCAGTCGTCACGTCTCGTTTTTGTCAGTCCGTTATGTTCCATCTTGTGCTTGTGTCTCCAGGCTCCATTCATGTGCATGCTGGTGGTGAGTCGCTGTAACCCTTGATCATTGTGGATGTTATCTTCTGTGGCTATTGCCTGCTTCCTGAACTGTTCCTCATGTGATCATCTATGAGCTTCAACTGTAACTGTTACTTCCTGCTCTGTTGTCTGAAGTTTCCCTCTGCTGTGTAGTTGCAACGTCCCCTCGAGAAGTTACCACTGGCTTTCTCCATCGCCTCATTCACGATCTCTGATATATTGAGCCTTGTTGGATTGCATTCTAACATTAAACTCCTTTTACTTTACTCTCGCATTTGGGTCTCCTTGTGTTTCATGACAGTAATTGCCTGCTGTGCTGCGTCAGCTCTGATTGGTATGTTAAAATCATGCGCACAAAAACTTATTCTGCATAAAAATCTAAATAAATTAATAGATAAAATTGCAGCCTTACGCGATTTAGAAATTGCATGTGCTTAATTAGCGATTTTTTTTGCAATTGCGATGAATTGCACAGCCCTAAGTCTGAATTATTATCCCCCCATTGAATTTAAAAATATTTCTCAAATGAAGTTTAACAGAGCAAGGAAATTTTTACAGTACATCTGACAATAATCTTTTCTCCTGGAGAAAGTCTTATTTGTTTTATTTCGGCTAGAATTAAAGCAGTTTTTAATTTCTAAAGACCCATTTTAAGGTCAAAATTATTAGCCTCTTTAAGCTATTTTTTGTAATAGTCTCTAAAGAACAAACCACTATTATACAATAACTTGCCTAATTACCCTAACCTGCCTAACCTAATTAACCTATTAAGCCTTTAAATGTAACTTTAAGCTGTATAGAAGTGTCTTAAAAAAGATCTAGTAAAATATTATTTACTGTGATCATGGCAAAGATAAAATAAATCAGTAATTAAAAATGAATAAAATGAATCTTCTCTCCGTTAAACAGAAATTGGGGGAAAAAAATAAACAGGGAGGCCAATAATTCAGGGGGGCTAATAATTCTGACTTCAACTGTATACATATACATATATATAAACATGCATATATTTCATATTACATATATTTCGTGTACAGTACATTTGCAATGCAGACTAAGAATATGAGACAGCATCAACAAAGTGGGCTCTAACAGGAAGCTGTGTGTTGCACACAGAGACCAAGATCACAGTCATGCACAGTAGGGGCTTCAGGGCGATGGAAAAATATACGCAATATCCTGCCCGGAAGATATTAATCTGAATTTGTGTCGCTTCTTAAAAGTGTTTAGCTTTACTGAATGCTCAGATCATGAGCTTATAAAACCAAAAAGACCATTTCCTCTTCACATCTCTAAACACTTTTGATGCAATGCAGTTCTTTAAATAGTTACAAAAGTTGCATGAATGTGCACAAATGCATACAATTAAACCTAAATAATCATATGTGCACTATGTTTAGGTGTTTCGGTTTTTAAATCTGCAGGGCCAGAGAAATATTTAAGTGCTGCTGAGAAATGAAGGCAATCAAAATAAATTCTAATAAAATAAATAAATGACTTTTACCTGAGCAGCCATGTCAATCAGCTTTGAAAGTTTTAATTTATGGCCATCGTCTGTCTTCAGGAAGTCTAACAGGCTTCCTTAAAAAGAAAAAGGAAAATTGCATCATTGGACATTTGTCATATAATTGAAAAACACGTATGTTTTATTATTCATATTAATATGATGGTTCTAACCATTAGCCATGTATTCAGTGACAATATAAATGGGCTCTCTGGTGACGACAGCGTGCAGTTTGACCAGTCTCTCGTGCTGGAGCTGCTTCATCAGATTGGCCTCCTGCAGAAAGGCTTCAGGCTCCATCGTGCCCTCCTTTAAAGTCTTTATGGCAACTTTCTGGTTGTTTTTGTAGAACCCTAGATACGAGAGCCACAGACACACACACATGCTTGTTACTGTAAACATTCGACACAGCGGAATGAACCACCTACTGAAAAAAATATAAAGATTATATATACGCTGTATGTAAATATACTGTATATGTATGTGTGTATGTAAACATGCTGTCATAAAAACAATGTATTCCCAGAGATGGGTTGCGGCAGGAAGGGCATCCGCTGCGTAAAACAAATGCCGGATAAGTTGGCGGTTCATTCCGCTGTGGCGACCCCGGATTAATAAAGGGACTAAGCCGAAAAGAAAATGAATGAATGAATGAAAAACAAAGTATTCAGGGTTGTCCAAACTCAGTCCTGGAGGGCCAGTATCCTGCTGAGTTTAGCTCCAACTTGCTTCAACACACCTGCCAGATTCTAGTACAGGGGTGACCAACCCTGCCCCTGGAGATCGACCATCCTGCAGATTTCAGTTGCAACCCCTGTCAAACACACCTGCCTGTAATTATTTAGTGCTGTTCAGGTCCTAATTAATTGGTTCAGGTGTGTTTGATCAGGGTAGGAGCTGAACTCAGCAGGAAGGTTGATCTCCAGGAGCAGGGTTGAGCACCACTGTTCTAGTATATCTAGTAAGAGCTTGATTAGCTGGTTCAGGTGTATTTGATTAGGGTTGGAGCTAAACTCTCCAGGACACCGGCCCTCCAGGAACGAGTTTGGATACCCCTGGTATATATAGTTTTTATGACAGATTATTTTGGCCATATGTTTAGATCAATAAGAAATCAATAATTCATTCACAGAATGATATATTCTGTAATTATTTTGTTTTAGAATAATTACTACTTTCAGTTACAAATACACAAACACACTTACTTCACAACATACATATAGAAAGCAATTGTCATTTACACACCTGGCAAACAGCCTGGTCATGTTTTAAGCATACCCCTACTATAGTACAATAAAATAATTATAATTCATTTTTAATTACACTTAAAAATCTAATTCTGTTACAAAAAAAACACATATATTCTATTAAAAGTATTATGTTTTCCATCATACATGAAAAAATGTCATTCCCTATGAAACCATTTAGTAAAGTATATTGTACATATTGTAGAATTTACAACCCTTTGTTAATTAATGCTACAGCACACTGCAGTATTAACTTCTTGAACTAATGAACTGCATTAAATGCAGTAGTATTCTTTAGTTTTAACTACAGTAAAATGTGGTATACTGTAGTATTATATACCCTATAGTTGTAGAAAACAAAAGTATTGGGTAATTTTTATATATTACCAATTTTGATTACCACAGCAATAACCACAACAGATTAATTCAAGCACTTCACAATTATATGATGCAAAATCACTACATACTATATATTACTATAGCATTTATTTCAAAGGGGATTCTTAAAGTATTAGAAAAACGTATTAGAATTTTCAAAAGTTAAAGAATGTTTAGATAAAATATACATTTAGTGATGGTTTGCACAGACACATACAGTAAAGGAAATTGGGTCAGAGTTTTTTGCAACTTTAGGTGAAGGCTAACACTCGTGGTCAAAGTCATAGCTATTGCAAGATGCAAACATTTGATCATTTTTGTGGTTTGCTTGTGACAATATCATACAAAGCCACATGACACACAAACGCATGTCCTTAGACAAACAAATTCTTATCAGGGCCATTATAATAATAAATATTTGACTCTGAAGTGTACAGAATACAGCCCTTTTTACATCAAATACTGAAAATTATATTAAACAGATGCTTTGCTGATGTCAGAATACTGAAAATTGGCTCCTACTGATGGTTTAGTCTTAATTTAAACTGATAAAAATACAAATAAAAACAATAAAATAAAATTCAAAACCGTTACTATGACTCTACACATTTATATTTTACATTCATATTTTGAAGTGTTGTAAAAAACTTTAAATGAAGCATATATTCTAACAAACACAAATCATCTTTTTGACCCTAGCCTAATTAAATTCTACACTAATTAAAAAAAAAAACTACTGTGATGTATTTTCACTAAATGACATTGTACAGCTTAATTGAGCAATCCCTTAATTAAATACTTAATTTCCATCTTTTTTGAAGCATGTGCTTGCAAAGGAAAATAAAAGGATTTTGTTACTCAAGCTCAACATTGCGCAACCAAACTTTCTGCTTCTTACCCATCCACACTTCTCCAAACTGACCAGCACCCAATTTCTTCACCAGCTTCAGTGTTTCTCTGGGAATCTCCCACTCATCCTGAGCCCAGGGTCTCTGAGGGGCAGTGCTTTTACAGGGATTTCCTAACCTCTGGCACAAACCATCCGCTGTCCCTATAGGTAAAAGAACAAAAATCTTCACGACAATGACTATGCCTACAGCAATAAGGATGTAAATACCTTTCAGCCACAACATTGCCATTTTTGTCAGTTTCACCAATGAAAATAATTTCAATCAAAGCAGGACAACTCAGAGAGTTTTGTTGAATAGGAACTTTTTAATGAATCGAGTAAGTTAATATTACAATGATCCATTCATAAAGACAGTCGCTTGTTTTGTTTCTAAATTAATCAGTTGTTCTGAACAGCTTTGAATGAACAATTCAGTGAATTAGACAGTGGCCCTGTCCAAAATGCCCACACTTGCAGTCTTGTTCACTTTACTAATTGACAACTTAAGTAATGTATTTTATCCATTTGGTCCATGTCTTCTAGTGGGCAAAAACAATTCTTACCTACACTTACCAAGTGCGAAAACATAAATCCAGTGACAGTGATTCTCGTTTATTTTTTCACAACTGACTTAACTTTGATGACTTTCTGATATTTTAAATATATTTTCATAGAAACAGAGGTTATAGAATTTAATACTAAGTAAATTAACTACATTTATAAATGACAGGAATAATAAAAGACAATGGGTCTCATTAGTTAATAATTGCGTGTACGTTTTTCAAATGTATGCACACATTTGAACTGACAAAAACACTCTACTAAATTCTGAACATGTGCATAGGCACATGAGATTGTTCTTATATTTATTTATCATTCATTCATTCATTTTCTTTTCAGCTTGGTCCCTTTATTAATCCGGGGTCGCCACAGCGGAATGAACCGCCTATATTGATTTATTTGTTAGTGAATTTGAAGTGTTCTAAATGAGTGTCCATGTGTGATTAATCGCATCCATGATAAAAGTTTGTTTTTACACATTACAGTATATGCATGTGCATTTACATATTACAGTATATGCAAACACTATATAAAATACAAAAATATACAAATGAAATATACTTATATAATATGTACTATAAAAATATTTTATATAATAAAATCACGCATATATTTATTAACTTCTATTTTGGTAATTTAATCATTCTCTCAATTAATCATTTGTCAGCACTACTATATATATATATATATATATATATATATATATATATATATATATATATATATATAGCATGCGCAAATATGTGCGTAAGTTGTAGGCCAACATTAAATCTGTTGGTCTGTTTATGGTATAGTGGATATATGCTACCCTTTGCCACAAAACCAGTCATACATTTTTTTGTCATTTTTCTTATTTTTATTGAGATTTATACAGGGTATAAATCTTTCAGTTGATATACGGTTTGTTAAGAGTTAGGTTGGATTAGAATTTGAATTATTTTGATTTCATTCTTTAAGACAATTAAAAGAAAGAGGCTTTTGTCCTGGTTTGAGCTGCATTTCTACCACTATTGTCAGCAATATTGTCTGAATTTATGTAATTATGAATGTTGAAAAGTACAGATAGACTTTAATCCATACCACTCCGTCTGGAAAGGACTTTAGTAAAGAGACTGATAGATTATATAATATATATTATGCAAAAGGGCGCCACGGTGGCGCGTGAGTAGCACGTTCGCCTCACAGCAAGAAGGTCGCTGGTTCGATCCCCGGTTGGGGCAGGTCCCGGTTGGGCCAGTTGGCATTTCTGTGTGGAGTTTGCATGTTCTCCCCGTGGTTGCGTGGGTTTCCTCCGGGTGCTCCGGTTTCCCCCACAGTCCAAAGACATGCGGTACAGGTGAATTGGGTAAGCTAAATTGTCCATAGTGTATGTGTGTGAATGGGAATGTATGGATGTGTTTCCCAGAGATGGGTTGTGGCTGGAAGGGCATCCGCTGCGTAAAACAAATGCCGGATAAGTTGGCGGTTCATTCCGCTGTGGCGACCCCGGATTAATAAAGGGACTAAGCCGAAAAGAAAATAAATGAATGAATGAATATTATGCAAAAGTCTTAGGTCAACAAAGCTGGCATAGTGCTTACGATTTTTGCACAGTACTGCATATGTATACACACATACACACACACACACACACACACCTACACACACACACACACACACACACACACAAACACACACTAAATTCGCCAGAGTTTCAGTTTCATTATAGAAACTGAAACTCTGGCCAGTAGTAGTGCTAAATTTAAACATTTCCTGCAGATCAATCTTCTTTGATTGCACACTCCACCAGTCAGAGCAGTGTGAAGGTTTAATTGGCAGAGTTAAGGCACAGTTTTACTTGAAATATTGCAATGCACAATAAATTGTTGGTATGTGTCTCGCTGGCGCATCAGTTAGTAAATGAGACCCATTGTTATGCAGAATTAATGCATGTTAAATACATATTTGCATCTACATTGTACTGTATTCTATGATACTTTATGTAAATAATTGAGCATTTTTACAATTACAAAACAGGATGGTTTACAAACAAACAACACATTTTAAAATTGCTGTGTTGTTTTTAAGAGCAGTTGCAAACATTTGACAAAATACCAATATTTTGGAATAATAACGTCTGCAACACATTTTACTACTCAGTAATATATATATATATATCAATAAATATATATAATTATCGATTTACACAGCATCTTGTGAGATCTAGACAAAAAGTCTATTTCTAAAAAGTTTATTTCCAAAACATAGCGCATGATGGGATGCGCTTAGCCTTACTGTAAACAGCACTCTAAAAGGAGTGGGTTTAGTGTTAGATGTCACACGTTATATCTGCACTGTGCTTTGCCATTTTTCAGACCAGACCCTTTATTTCCTGTCATGCACACACTCTCAAGTGGCCAAGACCACAAATTAGCATATTTAAACAGACTCAGTGATTCACCGTCACCTGCTGGTGGTTTTAGAGTCATTTTTATTTATCCATGACAGGCCAAACCAGCAATGGCACAAAAAACAATGACCATAATACTATAGAATTATCGTTATCGAAATTATATTGAGATTTCATTTTGTTCATTATCATACAACCGATGTGGATGCTAATATAGTAATCATTCTTGGCATTTGTGAACAGAGTAACAAACATAAAAATAAAATAAAAAAACTTAAAAATACTTTAATAAAACCATCATCTACTGTAGCTGACTGAAATGAAACTATGTTTACTGGCTTTACAAGACTTCCCCAAACCAAAACATAGCAAAATGACTTTGGTTACTTGTAAACAGTTCTATAAAAAGACACAACCAACAAAAACGGGGGCCGATGGTGCAGTCTATGAGCTCTGACCTATTTATCAAGTGGTTAAAGCGAGTGTTTATCCTGTTCTTTGCAGCTTCCACCACAAAGACTACACAGTGGAAGAAAACGAGAAGGCCTTTGCTGCAGCTCTGAGCACTTACTGGAGTAATACTTCACCAGCTCTTGTAGAGAAGAAAAGCTTGTGGACGGGGAGATGTAATATCCGCCATTATCCAGGGCTCGGATCTTATAGTGCTTGACCACATCACCCTGCTCTGGAGTGGAGTCTCTGATGGACAGAGAGAACGCACCTGTGGAGGAGCATTCACAAACATGAGTTAAATAAAGTCCAGTGTCACAACCTGACAAAATATACTCAAATACACGATTAATAGATGCTCAAGTGAATTGAATGTCTTTGCAATCTGACAGGCATCGCAAAAATGTGTCTCGAAAGTGGTAAAAAACTAAAAATACTCATAAAAGAGTTTCACAAACAGATTGTTGATGGGTTTAGATGTAACTAAAATAGCTTCCTTCGATTAATGCACCATATATAGTGTGATAGCTTCGGAGGTAAACTCGTCAGTGGTGTTTTGTAAGTGTAAAGCTCCCTGAATCTACGTTGTAAAAAAGAATTCTTCTCGGTTTACATTTTTTTAGTTGAATCAAATTAACTTTTCTAGGCATCTCAACTTAAATCAGTCAAACTGACTAAAAATATTACGTTAAACTTATTAAGTCAAAGTCAAAGTAACATAAAGGCATTTGTTTTCATGACTTTTTGTCATTTTTTACAGTGTAGTAATATAAAACTATTGATGAAATAATGAAAAATGGAAATATAAAAAAATAATAATGACAACGTAACTGTATAAAACAATTCAAATATATATAAATAATATTAGAAACAAGATATAAATATTATGCACACAAAGTTGTGTATCAAATTTTGATGCTTTATGCATAAAACCAAACAATATTAAGCACTTCAAGGTTTACTCTGAGACGTGTAAAATATAACAATAATTTGTATTAAAAAACAACTAAACTCTGGTTAAGTCTAGTCTCTGCACCTCCCCTGGCTCTAAAAGCAGACAAACTAAATTAAAAAAGCTATTAATATCTCTACTTATGCTCTGAGCAAATACACAAGCAAATCTCAGTACGTAGTTTGACATTTATTTGCTCTTTCAGCGCTCTGCGAGATGTCAACTGAAGATCAGCAGATCAGACCGTAAACTTTGAAAAATGCATGCTTTATCAACAAAGAATTTAATCGGAGTCAAATAAAAGTAACATTCTGAAGCTGCATATCAAACGTTCCTTCAGATATTCATTTAGTTTGAATGGTCTGATGTAAAACCTGAATTTACACTGATTGTATATTATTATTTAAGTTCTGCTTCTCTGGATTTAGAGAATATGGATTTATTTGGTACTGGTTGAAGGAAGATATTCATATTCGTTTCCTCTATAAAGGTCTCATCGCATTTCTTACAAATCACACAGTACACTATAGATTTTTTTGAGCATTTTTCACAATTTGTCAAAAAATTTTTCAACGTGTTTTCAGTTGTTGTGATGAAAATCTGCACTGTAAAAAAAAGTCAACTGAATTGTAAGGCAACTTGCTGCAGAGCTTTTTTGAGTTGATTCAACTTAAATCGAGTGCAGTACTTGGGTTGAAAATTGAATCAACTCAAAAAAGCTCTGCAGCAAGTTACCTTACAATTTTGAGTTGAGTTAACTTTTTTTTACATTGTGGGTTATTTAGTCAAAAATTGATTTCTTAACTTTGATATTGTGTTGTCTAAAGTTCAATACAAGCGTGTTTTAAAACGTGACACTTTTTTGTTATTTTATGCACCAAAAATGCCCAAATTTGTACAAGTGTAAAAAAAAAACCACTTATTGTTTTGTTTTAAATTTGGAGGAAACGTCATCAGTACAGAATAACAATTATTATTGTTAGTAAAATAAAACACTCATAAATAAATATCAAATTCAAATAAAGTTTTCAAGTGCTTTCTAAAATTTGAACACAGATCTACTAGAGTAGTCATTTCTTTAATATCGGTTAAGTAGTATCAGTTACTTTATTAGATTTATTTAGTCAAGAGTAGTCATTCGTGACACTGCCTCACAAAAACGTACAGATAGTAGCAAAATCAAAGCCTTCAAGTGTTCAGTCCTCCCACGAAAATGATAAAATGAATAAACCAAATAAATAATCTTTTCTGTGAGATAAATATAAACAACAAAAAGAACAATTCTAATAAATAGTACAATATCCAGAAACACCTCAGCTCTAGCCTATGCCTTACTCAATGGCTGCTAGTATGAAACAATTTTTTTTAAATATTTTTTTCAAATGTTGGTAAATAATTGAGGAAAGTCATAATCCTCAACTTAAGTAACTGTAAGCAATAAGCACTACATTACACTGTAATTGTAATAAACTGCAGCAACAAATAAATAAATAAATCATCATGGATACTGAGCAGTGAACCACTGATATACAGTACAACACAATAAGTGAGGATGTGGAAATATCTGACCTTTGGTTGTTTCACTTTCTCGCACAAGAAAGGAACCAGGTTTATTTCCTGGTGCCAGCAGAAGACGCTCTGTGTCTCTGCGATTCATGTCCTTAAAAAACCATCTGGAACAAAAACAGGAACCTTAATAATATCGTTCTACACAGAGTCTGAAAATTATACAACAGTTAGTTCCAGTTTAACTAAAATTGCGCATGATGGGCAATGATGGGGACTAAAATTGACTGGACAAGTGACATTATAAAGAGGCTGATATTATTACACAAAGTGAAACAGCAGAGCAACATTTGGAGTCTACAGATGAAATACAGCAGAAAGCAACATACAAACAATATTTATTGTGAGAAATTGCTAAATAATAGTACATATATTGATTATATTTGCTTCTACCTCTCCACCTGTAGCGTTTGTGCTCTTGCCACATATGTAGATGGAATAAATCCCTCATAACCTGTGACCAAGGACTTGGCCAACCACCATTCTCCATTTCTAAAAAAACAACAACAACAAAAAAAACCAAGACATATAATTTTCTTGCTTTTTCTTTGTAATGTGTGATTGATGTTTGTATTATTTTATCTGATTTTGCAATTAACACAATTAATTTAAATCTGAACTGAGGTTAAATAGTAGCACAACATCAATATTAACACTTTTATAAAACATTTTTGTGGGTATTTCAATGAAACTAATACCTTTTTGAATTAGTAACTAATTCATATTACTTTTCATGAACTCATTCATACATTTTAGTAAAATCTTTTCATGTCCCAATGAGGGGGAGGGTTAAGGGTGGGGTTTGGGGGCAAGCCTCTTCTTTAAAAGAAATTGCATGCTTACATCAAATGAAATCTTACACATTTTTAATAATTAGCTACTTTTCTGGCAATATGAAAAATAGTTACATTTCCTAGAGAGATCGGGCTGGGTACATTTGTAACACAGATCTATGCCGAATTTGGTTTCCTTTGATTTATTTATTTTGAATAAAATAATTATACACTTTAAAGCAATTAGTAAAACACAAACAAATTCCATCATTTTCAACAGAACATCTGAATATCTGTATAAACAAAAAAGAAAGAATTCAATCAGTTTGCAAGGAGTAAGTTTAAACCCCAAATTCCACATCGTTCAATTATTATTCAAATTTTGTCATCTTTTATTGTTTTTTTTGAGCTTCATAAAGTTAACAAATCCTTATTCGTTGAGGCTTTGGATTCTTGTAGAAATAAACACCCAATGCTTTATAATTTCAGTTGTTATAATACAACATGTTAAACATTTTTCCCTGTATTTTAGTTGAAACCCATATTCATATTTACTGTAGTATCTACTGTATATTGTTTACTCACTCTTTAATAATCCTGAGTCTGTCCCCTTTTTTGAATTGAAGATCATTTTCACTAGCAGGCTGGAAGTCATATTGTGCAATAACAACATCTTCATCTGAAAAGAAAATTCAATTTGTTAAAACATTCCTTTCGGATAAATGCGTTGATTTGTTCCATCTCTTCATCTCATCTCTTCATTCACTAGTATTAATCGAAATACTTTAACACACAACAACCAGCTGATAACTAATAGCGCCAATACCAACTCATTCATTTTCACATTTCACTTTGATCAAAAGCTGAAATAATCGGGGCATGTTTTGTCTGTTTTTCCTAGCATTCTTGATTTATATTATTATAGATATTTTAGACAGCACAATATGTTTTATGATGTTACCACAGCATTAAAAAATATATACATTTTTCTTTCTTTCTTTCTTTTTTTTCACAAAAGGTTTTTACATTTTTAGTAGGAACACAAGTACTGGATCCAAAACCATTATGGCTATTCAAATATTATTACTGGTGTTACAAACCCCTGATGTTAGTCTAGTGGAATGGGGTTTAACATTTCAAAAACATTTAAAAATAAATCTATATATATTGTACAGTGAATGCAGTGCAAAAGACAACCAAAATCAGATATACTAACACCTGTGACTTTTATTTCTTTTATTTACAATTCCCAAGTGAACAAAAACTACGAAATAATTAAAAATAAGAAAAAGAAGGTAATGCAAAAATATACTATTTACAATATGTACAGTAGTGGAATAATACAAAGACAAAATAAGTAGCAATAAACAGAAAGTCTTGACTAATGCTAAATTCTATAAATGTATGTTGATAAAACATATGTATTACCTTGATTGTTGTTTTGCTTCTTGTGATCTCTTGACACCTGTAAATAATAATAATAATAATAATAATAATAATAATAATAATAATAATAATAATAATAATA
>CAIGQQ010032164.1:7075859-7088146 GCA_903798035.1 Danio albolineatus
TAATAATAATAATAATAATAATAATAATAATAATAATAATAATAATATGTTACTCATATGTGACAATATATATATATATATATATTATAACATTATATAACATTTTTAAATATATTATAACATAAGGAGAACATAACATTAATCAAAACATAAAAAAAGAAAGAAACACAGAATAAACACTAATTTAGTAATAATAATAAAATACAATAAAAAAATTATACAAAAAAAAATAAAATAAATAAAATAAATAATAATAATAATAAAATAAAATAAAATGAAATACTAAACCCAGCAATACTTACGTGAGATGTGTTAGAGTTTGTTGAATTATAATGCTCATGACCTTTGTGATGGTTCTGGTCACTACAAGCACAACCCATCCTTAAAAATGAAAATTGATCATCTTCTTATAGGGTTAATAACCATTCATTTAAAAAATGACTTGATGCTGGAAATCACACCTTGTGGAGTTCAGTAATAGTCCAGAAAAAATGCTGAAAGGTCCAGAGGTGCATCATTCTTGTTGCTGAATAAAAGAAGAAAGATTTTTGGCTCCTCCACACATATGTTGAAGTCAGAATTATTAGCCCCCGTATTTTTTTCTCTCCCCAATTTCTGTTTAATGGATGGAAGATTTATTGAACAAATATTTCTAAACGTAATAGTTTTAATAACTCATCTATAATAACTGATGTCTTTTATCTTTGCCATGATGACAGTACATAATATTTTACAAGATATTTTTCAAGACACTTTTATACAGCTTAAAGTGACTTTTAAAGGCTTAATTTGGTTAATTAGGTTAACTAAGCAGGTTAGAGTAATTAGGCAAGTTATTGTATAACGATAGTTTGTTCTGTAGACTATCGAGAAAAAAAAGCTTGAAGGGGCTAATAATTGTGACCCTGAAATGGTCTTTAAAAAAATTTAAACTGCTTTTATTCAAGCCAAAATAAAACAAATAAGACTTTCTCTAAAATAAAAAATATTACCAGACATACTGTGAAAATTTCCTTGCTCTGTTGTGCATAATTTGGGAAATATAAACATTAAAAAAAAAATCAAAGGATGGCTAATAATTCTGACTTCAACTGTATATCAACACATATCAACAATTTGGCGGTATACAACTTAGGTTTAAAAGAAATTGTGAGAAATGTTTCCACAATTCCAGTATAAATACACAATTTACTATATCAGACAATCATTGAAAATCTCATCGCACAAACAATAAACCAACATATTAAATATGAAGTGTCATGCATAAAATTCTAAAATGAACACAGTCTCTAGTCTGTAAAATACAACAGCTTACGTTAAACACAAACAGATTACTTGCTCTAGCAAACACAAACATGAATCTGATCATACAAATAATTAACCAGCATATAAACATTTGAAATAAAATGGGACTCTTACCCTTATGTTATGAAAACAGATTCCATTGGACAAAAATACGAACTAGTGCAAAAGATAAACAAGACATTTTTACATGATCAGTGAGTTAACGTAAAAATGTTAACAATGATGCTGACAATCCTTTGGAGATGATTGTTAATGTAAAATGCTAATGATGACCTTAAAAATATGATTGATGATTATTTTATTCTATTAAATCTTTCCTTTTTTACATTATTAATAAACACAAGCATCATCATTATCTAAATCACAATTATTATCTTTAAAATATGACGTAAAACAAACAGTTTCACTCAGAAATTATTAGTAAATTTCTCAAACAATTACAGAACAACTGCCATCAACTAATTTTGAAGTAAAACTTTTTGTGCGTTAAGCATGGTCAAATAATCTAAATTATATAATTTGTACTTACATTTTGTGTGTCCACAGCACACTTAAATATTTAATAATCCAGTGTCGGGTTTTTAGCTATCTCTCTTGTTCATATATAAAAAATAAATAAATGAAGCTATAGAGAGACTGTCTACTGCACACACAAAGACACAGAAACACACACGTTCAGTCTGCATTAGAGGCCCAGCACATATGCCCCGAGAGACCACATTAGTGGAAAGAGATAAACAGAGATCAGTAGATGTGTTTATTTAGCTTTCCCCTCCCTCCCTTTCCTCTGTCAGTGCTTAATTCACAAACTATGCAAATGCCTTAAAGTAAAGCACGCATATGATGAGCATGTGATGTCAGACATCGAAGCTGCTCACAACAGCATTTTTAACATCCTTATTCTGGGAAACTGTTTCACTCTCGAAGAGTTTAGCCAAATTCATGATGGTGTTTTTATGATTGTTGGCAATAAGGAAGCATGCGCTTCTTAGAAACACCAAAATAACAATTCCAAATATGTTTCAAGAAATGAAACCTTCTTTATAAATCGTAGAAGGAATCCGAAAAACGTTCTTATTATATAGACTGAAAAAAATATTGCTGTAGAAATAATTTTCACACCGAAACTGTAATAAATGTCCACCAAAAAAGATTACATATTTAATTAAAAGTGAAATTGTGAAGAATATCAGTTTTGTTGTTGTTCTTAAAATAATCTTTAAGTATTATTTTAAAAATAATACTTTTGATATTGTGTTTATAGATAAAAGTATACACTAAAAATATTGACAAGTTAAACAAGACGCAACTGATTCAAGTTCAAGTCTGCATCTACATAAGATTTAGCTCTACACAGCAGTAGCTGTTTTCACAGGATGTTGTCGACTAGCACATATAGACAGCGTTTCCCTTTTTAAGCACTGCGGTTTTCTACGGTTAAATTTCAGTTAATCTGATCTCTACCTTTTGCACATTAATTTTCTTTGCAGTTCAGATGTCATTCGTTTTTTAGATTGCATGCCTACGTGTTACGCTCTGAAAAACCATGCGCAAATTCAGTGTTTAAACCCTGTTAGGCCTTAAATGTTGAATTAAATCACTACTATTTGGTGGCTTTTAATCTTCTTAAAATCAAATCATCTTCAAAACTTGTGAATTCACAATATCCTGACTCCTTCTGCACTACACAGAATTTCGTCCAGCCGTGTACTTCCTCAAAATGAAAATGTCCCTTCTCTTAATGCCAAGTATCAAAATTACTTGAATGATTCAGATTTTTGGGAAGTGGCATAAATTAAACATGCCCACCTTCTGTAACACAGCAAAGTCATGAAGGAAGTTAGGTAAATGTATAATGATGGTGTTTATAATATGTAACAAAATGGTGCAGTATTTTGGAGGAAGACATTTTACTTTAAAGGAGATCGATTTTTAGAGCTGTATAAACCCATTAATACTCACACCTGCAGCTTCCCCACGACGCAAGTCCAGCGTTCTCCTGTCTCCGATGCCTAGACTGCAGCTCTGCACCAGAAGTTTGGCCAGAGGAGAAATGGTCGTGCCCAACTGAGCCTGGTTTCTCTTTAGGGTTTTTTTTCCTTCACTTTTGTCAGTTGGTGAAGTTTGTTCCTCGCCACTGTCTCCACTGGCTTGCATGGTTCGGGACTTGTGGAGCTGCGCATTGATGGATTACTCTTCAGTGTTTGAACTCTCCGAAGTGAAAATTAAGCCACACTGAACTGAACTTAAACTTTGAAAACTGGATTGACACGGTTTCAATTTACTAGAACTTCTGCGTTAAGCTGCTTTGACACAATTTACATTATAAAAGCGCTATGAAATAAAGATGAATTGAATTTATTCAAATCTGCACTGTAATTCAGAGAAGCCCCACAGCTAAAGCTATAATGCTGCTTTTCTTACTTGCTCACTACAGTATGTAGGGGAGAGGGGAAACAACCAAACACCATTCAACTTTCTCAGTCTGTCTGAATGTACATGGGGTTCTTATATTCCTTTTTAATTTCACACTTGTCTGGTACAAATATTGGTATGAACATAAATAAGTTCAACAATGAGCCCATTGTGCAGCAAAGAATTCAAAACAATGTGGGAAAATGGTTGATAAAGAGGGGCATTAGGAACAAACAGGGGCGCCACTAAGGGGGGGAAAGTTAGGACGATTCTAAGGGCCCATGCACTCTAGGGGTCTCACAGAGATCTGCTTTATAATTAATAACCGTACTATAATGTATTATAAATTGTGAGTGTATCTCTAAATTACAAGTAAAACACTTTTTTTTATTAGAAATAAAAAATGAAAATAAGGCTTATATCTGCCCCTCGTGTCTGTCACTGTCATATTGCACCCCCCTCCTTTTACTGTATGGTTCAGTCCATCAGTAGCGGGAAGAGAGTTGATGCTTTGTTGAGTGCGATCGTCAGGAAAACTGTCAAAGCAGCGATGTCCTCGAGGTTGACATCAGCTGTTGCATACTTATGCACTATTCTACGCCATTGTGTAGTATAAATAGTGTAGGTAGTGCATTCACACTGAAAACTCTACAAATAATAAATGCACTTTAATTACCCGGATGATGCACTCATCATCATTTATGGGTCTCTGCTAATTTATGGGTCTCATTGTAATATAATTTTGTGTCTTATTGATTTTTGTCACTGTTCCAGTGTATTACACATTGTATGAGACAGTATTGCAGTACAGTTATTTAAATAGTTACACATTGGTGTTTTGTGTGTTTAGAAATGTAACATTTTCAGTGAATAATTGATTACTGTTGCTTTTTTTGTACTACATTTACATTTGAACAATAAATCATCTGCTAGATACAGTCATGGTGGTTCTCTTAGTAAATACTAATAAGTAGTGGACAAAATCAATATTAAAATGCATAGGTCAGTATAACTACATTGCAAACAAAGAGTTTGGACAGCTAGCTTGGTAGTAGGGGGCCCATCCTCATATTTTTTCATGGGGCCCAAAATTGCTAGTGGCGCCCCTGAGAACAAATATGGTTAATGTCACAGAAGCATAGTTTCTAATAACATTGCGGTAGCCTATGTTTTAACGCAGTGTTACAGGTTTTTTTTTCTGTAGGCCTACAATTCAAATTGGTTAATCTTCTGCCACAGTAGCAAAACATGACTGTTAATTAAGAGTCGGGAGACTATAATACTAGCTGATTTGTCTCATTAGCCTATATAAACAATAAAAAGATGAAAACGTACTTCAGCCAGGAATTTACTTGAATCTTCAATGATATCAACAAATATTTTGTTGTTGCGTTAATTTGACAACTAGTTTGTTATGTGAGCACATCTGTGGAAATGTTAAAAAAATCATACTTGTTACATTTTTGTAGTCAGCTCACTAATATAAATTACAACGTACTTACTTATAACTGTAACGTAATACATTTCAGTACAACTGTAAACATTTTGAGGTCTACTTACGCATGCTGAATGAAACTCGTGAATGATCACGTGCAGTTTCATTTGTTAACCGCTAGAGGGTTGCCATGAGCAGCCCAGCATTTATTCAACCAAAATTAACTCGGAGTATTCATCTACAGTAAGCATTCAAGGAGGTCAGCCCAAGCATACAGTTGATGTGTTTTCTGTCTTGTTATTGGATGATAATATTAGTGCTATACAGTATGCCGACAGGGACAAATCAGGCTTGAGTCAATTCCTGACCCAATTCTTTTACCAGCTTTCTTGTCTGTCTTAATCTGAAAAATTAACATCAAAACATTAAGAGAAAGCCTGAAAATAAAACATGATGACAAAACTTAAGCTTTTCAGCATGCTTTATTGAGTTTTTTTAGCAATACATTTTGATTAATAGTAGACATAAACAGTCATCATATCTCAAAATGATACAATTTACTGAACAGATATAAACATTCTTGGTAGTATAACATTTTTTTGTGCACACTAAAGGTTTTTCCCAAACAAAGTTGCCGTTTTTAGATTTCAGATTGCTGTTTTTTTTTTTGTTTGTTTTTTTTTGTTTGTTTGTTTGTTTGTTTGTTTTTGGCTCAAACTAAGTTGGCAAACTAAGTTAGTGTTGTGCAGTTTTTGTAAATTGTTCGTCACACAACACAAACTTCAATTTTTTTTGCATACTAACTTTTAAACTCAAACAAATTCATTGTTGTGCAGTTTGTTTGTTTGTTTTTCTTGAGTTATAGGCATGAAAATGGTGGGGTTTTAAACTCATCTCCTCCTCCTATTTATTTTCTTTCATTCCCTCCCCCTTTATACCTATCTGCCTTGCCAAATAACAGTATGGGTTAAGCTTTCCAATCTCTTATTGTCTAATTTGACATGGCAGGTTTTATTTTAAGGCATTGTTTTACTATGTTCTTTTTTATTTTCTATTTTGCACTCCACATCTCTTTATTCTTCTCTCTATTTTGAACGTGTGACTTTAACCGAGCAAGAACAACGGATCAATCAACTGCAGTATAAACTGCTCTTATAAAATGCCAAATAAACATTTTTAACAAAACAAAAAAATATATATTTATTTATTTGTTTGTCTGTCTGTCTGTCTGTCTGTCTGTCTGTCTGTCTGTCTGTCTGTCTGTCTATTTGTTTAAATCTTTTAATAAGGATGCATTGATGAACAGGACAGGAGAAATGACTTCAACTCATCGATTGAGTTTGATTTTATCTTAACAATTTCTTTAATCATTAATCTTTTCTTCCAGGGTTTTTAATCATCAGTTTTCAGTTGTTTTTAGCGGTACAAAATATCAGAAATAAGAAATGAAGTATACTGAAAAACAATACACTGGCCACTACAAACCGTTCACAAGAGGGCAGCAAAGTTTAATTTAGACGGTATTAGCCTAGAACACTTTAATCTGTCTCTTCTCAGACACCTGCAGTAAAATGTTGCAATTTCTATAACTAATATAATTTTTCACATTAATAAAATTTTTTCTCGTTTAATTTATTATTTTCATTTAGAAGTCGTAGACACTGCCTGCATTATCATACTTTCAAACAAAATTAGAATTTTCTATTTCCAACAAATTCCCATTTTGCTTGTTATTAATTTAATGTGAATAAGGTAAAATAAATGTACATTATCACAGTTATCGGCATGCATCCACTGCTGATTGATTTCATTAGTACCGAAAAAAATTGTATTGCATGATTTCTAAAATCTTAAGTCCTAGAGAGACAATGTTTTTTGTAAAATAAAAAAAATCTAATCAGGTTCACAATTCTTGTTTAACTTTTTTGCTTATGTTAGAGTCAAATGTTTTACAGAGGAATCTCTTTTTATTAGTTAATTAAAAAATATATTGCTAACATTTAGAAAAAATGTGGGAACACTTCAGGTTAAGTATACCAATTCCCTATGTTATTAACTGCATATTATTAAAATATTAGCTCTTAATTAGTACTTACTGTATAAAAGATCTTATTATACATGCCCAATCTTACTCAATGGCTAAACCCAACTACAATCTTAAATAACTGTTGATATGCAGCAAATTAGAAGTTTATTGAGGCAAAAGTTTTTGTTAATAAGAATTGTACATTAAAAAAATAAACAGACCAATTATTTTTCACAGTTTTTGTGACATAAAATGTTGTATATGATCAGCCAAAGTATGTACTGTATGAGCACATTCATCTGTATGTGCAGCCTATATACTGTGGATAAAAATATTGATATGTATAAAACTGAGGGAAAAAGGTTTGGTGTAAGTGATGCTACGTATATTTATGTCTTAGTGCAGAAGAAAAAAAATCTAATTTCCAGAAAACAAACTTTTTACTATTATTATACATTCATTCATTCATTTTCTTTTCGGCTTAGTCCCTTAATTAACCTGGGGTCGTCCAGTGAAATGAACCACCAATTTATGCAGCATGTTTTAGGCAGCGGATGCCCTTCCAGCTGCAACCCATCACTGGGAAACATTTATACACACTCATTCACACACATACACTATGTTCAATTTAGCTTACTAACCATGGAGTCACGGTGGCGCAGTGAGATCGCCTCGCAGCAAGAAGGTCGCTGGTTTGAGCTTCAGCTGTGTCAGTTGGCATGTTCTCCCTGTGTTCCCCCACAAGTCCAAAGCCATGTGGTATAGGGAAAAGCTAAATTGTCCATAGTGTATGTCTGAATGAGTGTGTGTGGGTGTTTTCCCAGTGATGAGTTGCAGCTAGAAGGGCATCCGCTGCGTAAAACTGGATAAGTTGGTGGTTCATTCTGCTGTACCGACCCAATTAATAAAGGGACTAAGCCGAAAAGAAAATGAATGAATGAATGAATGAATATACTTGTGGGGGAAACCGAAGCACCCGAAGGAAACCCACGTGAACACAGGGAGAACATGCAAACTCCACACAGAAATGCAACTGACCCAGCCGAGGCTCGAACCAGCGACCTTCTTGCTGTGAGGCGATCGTGCTACTCTCTGCGCCACCGTGACGTTCTATTGTTATTATTATACTGACTATAAGAAACTTCGCAAGTACATCTCAAACCTACACTGACCCTACCACTAACCCCAACCTAACAGTCTACTTAGAATCTAAAGAGAATTAGTTGCAATATAACTTAAATTCAACAAACGGACCATCAAAATAAAGTGTGACCATTATTTTAAATTAGATCTTATATATGATTGTTATTGTAGTCATTTGATTTCAGCTAGAAGACTGTGGCTTACAGTATATCAAAGATGTAAAACAGACTCACACATTATATGTTAGCCGGTTTGAAATTGTCTATAATATGAACATGAGAGTATTCTGATGATAGCATCACTCTATACTCGATCATTTGAAGAAATCAGAGCAACAAAGGAAACAAACTATCATAAACATCAAACAATAGGTTGTTGATTAATCATTTTATCCAAAGTAAACTCAGTTTTCCCATATAATCCGGAAGACATTTATCACATTAATACGAGGACTACATAAACAATTATATCACGGAAGTGCAGTTAACTTAAATCACTTCAAAGTTGTTTCCTCTCAGTTCCTGTTTTCCTGTCAGAATCACTGTTTGAGTGTGCATGAATGAGAGTAAGCGTCAGGTTTTCACAGGACCACCTGCGTGTGTGGTGTGTGTGTGTGTATGTGATAATGTATGTGTGTGTGTGTGTTGGGGCCTTTGACATGCAGTGCAGGTGCGTGATGGGAGTTTGTTAAGAGTGTCCTGGTAACACATTCATCTTTTTCCCACTCTGGTTTTCCCAGAGATTGCGGATACTGCGTCCCTACAACCCAGGTCCCCAGACGCCGCATCCTGTCCAGCGGAGTAACCTGAATAACAGTGGAAGCGAAGGAGCGGAGAGAAAACCTCCATGCCCTGCCCACATTCACAACAATGTGCAAACCCTGCAGAATTCATCCTGCACCATCTCATTGTGCTGTGAATATACATACATGTGAAAGCAGGGCCAGCTGTCACACTTTCCACTCGTGAGTATTTCTCAGGGATGGTTATTTTTGAAAGTCAGGTTTTGTGCAAGCACATTAGTCTACAAATATAGACAGAACACTTCCAGTGTAACCAGGAAATATACAATACAGACACTGGCTTTATGTTTCATTATATGAGGAAAGTTGTCACAATGAAGATATTTTATTTATTTTATTCATTGTAAAATATCTGTTAATTGTTAAATATCTGTTAAATGACTTCAAAGTGGTTTCCTCTCAGCTCCTGTTTTCCTGTCAGAATCACTGTTTGCTTGTGCATGAATGAGAGAAAGCGTCAGGTTTTCAGAGGATCGCCTGTGTGTGATTTGAGTTCGTTATTTTTGGTTAAATAAATACAGAATTAACTGTATTTGTAACTGTGGTGTGTACAGAATTAATAGGTTGTGTATTTTGTGGTTCTCATGGTGTCTTTTGTTTATTTACAGTTGTGAACTGCATTATGGAAGTTTTATCTTTGCTCTGTTGAGTTCTGATGCTAAATATTCAACACTGCAGATTAACAAAGTTACTTTTATTGCAATTTTAGTAGTTTGAGATATAACAAGATATTGTTGAAGGAATAATATGGAGAGAATTAGGCCTGTAAAAAAACAGATAAAGTATACTGGCAGTTTATTACCAGGTAATTGGACAGTAATTGACAACTCAAACACAGTCAATGTATCACTTTAAACTCTTAAAAATGTAAAAAAAAAAAAAAAAAAAAAAATCCCATTTCTAACTTTCAACAGCCAAAACTTTTGGTGGAAAGATCAAGATCTCAGAATGCAATTCAAAAGCATAAACAAATGAAAAACCATGAATCATCAACATACAGAAAACGGTTTAATTACGAATAAATTGTACAGTGTGTACTTGATTACATTTTTATATTTAATAACTTATCTATTTATATGAAAGTGTGAGAAATGTAATGTTCTTTCTAGAATTAATCTATCAACATCTGCTTATGTGTACCATGTATGCACAAACATGCATACACAGTTGAATACAAAACTATTAACTCTCCTAAGTGCTGTTTAAAAGAGTTTTTTAATATATTTCTAAACATAATAATTTAAATATCTAATTTCTTTAGCCTTTGCCATGATCACAGTGTATAATATTTTTCTAGTTGTTTTTCAAGACACTAGTTTTCAGCCTAAAGTGTAATTTAAAGGCTTAACTTGGTTAATTAGGCAAGTCATACAGAAGTGTTTTGTTCAGTAGCCCATTAGAAAATTTACATTTTCTTATGGGGCTAATAATATTGACTTTAGCGATTCATATTCAGACAAGACAAAAGACTTCTAAAAAGAAGAAACATATATTGAAATGACTTTGGGAAAAAAAAACTGATGTTCTTAGTGGAAAGCCATACCTTT
Source organism: Danio albolineatus (assembly GCA_903798035.1). NCBI lineage: Eukaryota > Metazoa > Chordata > Actinopteri > Cypriniformes > Danionidae > Danio > Danio albolineatus. The sequence goes on from CAIGQQ010032164.1 coordinate 7,086,533, forward strand.
TGTCCAGTGAGATTTGTACTATACCTGGCCAAGACTTCTGGAGTTTTGGTGGTTATCGCAGAAGTTTAGGAGAAAACACCCAAATGTCATGGATATTCATTTCCATCTGTCCATTGGTTTGGGGTTGGTAGTTTGTGGATAGACTGATGGTCACCTCTGCCTTAGCTATTTCATAAAAATTGTTCAAACCACAAAGATTAATCTCTGTCTGAAACAATGCTCTTGGGATTTTGAAATATCCAAAAACATGTGTGAAGAGAAAAGAACCCTTTTTTATTATCTTGGTCAGGTGTGAGCCAAGATCAGGTAGGCCTTTCTTACCTCCCAGAGGACTGCCATCTTCTCTTACTAAATTCACTAATTTTATCTCTAGCCACCTATAGCTTACTAGTGCCCCAAGTGGTGAGGAAGAAAAACTACAGGAAAGTCATGGTAATGATCCAGTAGACCAGTAGTCCTCAACCACCGGGCCAGGGACCGGTATGGTCCGTGGATGAATTGGTATCGCGCAAGTGGCCAGAAAAGAAATCATTAATTATTTCCGTTTTATTTATTATCTGAGTCTGAATGATCTTTTGAAAAGTCTTTTATTTTGAAAAAATGACTGTATTCTCTCGGTTACATCTCAGTCACTCAAGCACCTGAATTTAACTTACAAGCAGCAAAATGAGTTAGAAATAGCCATCTTTGAAAACTTTTATTTTTTTGCGAAGACGAAAAGGCTTGGTGAAAAGCCGCCTTTCCACTGCACACGACATTTGGACACGTCTGTCGGAATACGCCCTCTTGTGGCAGTCGCACAGTATTTTCAGTGTTGTCGTGCACCCTGGGGGAGACGCTGATTCTCGCAGTATCCGAAAAAAAGGAGTGCAATAGCAGAACCTTTATTCTCTGTGTGTTTACTATAGTTGAACGAATGAATGAATTTTTTTATTCCTCATTTATGAATAGAAATGTTTTTTAATAAAGACTTTTTCTCCTATTTCTCATCTTACGCGCACGGACCTGCTTGGACAACACTGAAAAACATCACTTCCGGTTGGCTGGTCGCATTGGGTCTAGTTGCAGGAGTTCAAATATTTCAATGGATCCGCAGCTCAAATCGGATCTGAATTTTCCGCATACAGAGATGATCAGAACTCCACGCAGCTCCCGGACTACTCTCCATTGGAAATGAGTGATTTCCAGTCTGTCGCTTGTTGTTTGTCGTGTGCAGTGGAAAGGCGGCTGAAGAGCCAAGAACCGCCAAGGAACCACAAGCCATTTGTCCACAAATCAGGTGAATCCAATATGGATGTGCAAGAAGATCAGCTGCTAGAGATTGCAAACGAAGGCGATTTCTAGCAGCCATTAGTGGCCATTCGCATATTGCATCTTTTCTACAGTTCGAGCAAGTTTGTTGTTTCCATGGAGGTGCGTGGCTTATGGAATATACACATTTTGGTAAGACTAATTACCTGACAAACACAGAACACCCAAACACTGCAGTGCTTTGCAATTTTTCCATAAATAAAACTATTCCGTTATTTGTGTTTTGACCAATTTGCTGCGCGTTTCTTCCGTTGTTTGTTTTGACCAATTTGCTGCGCGTTTCTTCCGTTGTTTGTGTTTTGA
>CAIGQQ010032164.1:7093351-7134018 GCA_903798035.1 Danio albolineatus
TTGTTGTCAAACAATAAATCTACTAACGTTTACTTACCTCTGTCTCCTGTCCGCTTCTTAACAGAATGGATGCTTCTAAAACTAATCAAGAGTTCTACTGTACATCACTATGTCAAATGATTTTAGAGAAAAAGAAAACATACAGACAAAACTAAATATTACCTGTGGCTGCTGATGATACTTTTTTCAGTTTCAGTCTGGAGTGCAAGATTCCTGTTCCACGATAGCAAGGGTTCTATTCAAATATCTGAAAATTAGCATTAAAACCATTAGCAGATAACTCATAATTTCCATCAATGAGGTAAGGAGAACACAATTGTCACTTTCTTATAAACTGGTCACAAAAGAAATATGGAATTTGCTGGGGTATAAGCCACTGTGGGCATTTCTTTCTTATATAATAAATGACTTATTAATTTTATAAAACTCAATAAACATACAGTGGCTTTTGGAGGCACAAGACCACATTTTAGAATGACCAAAACATTTCAACATGTTTTACAATGTGGTCAGTCTGCTGGTTTGTCCATTATTTTCATCCCATCGCACCCAATTTTGTAACCACAAGATCTATTAAAACAAAATTACATGATTTTTAACATGCATTTTCAGTATGTATGCACATCTTGGTGTTTCCCTTAAGCATTTTTTATGTAATATTCCAAAATCACATAAAATAGGTGGAAACAGCAAATGGTGCATATCATATGGCACATCGTGATTTTGAAAAGTACGACACGATTATGGATTAACATCTATGTTGATCCCACAACTTCATTTTTGTTAAAAAATGTAAATTAGTCCCAAAATCAGAGGGGAATAATAGTTGGATAACAATCATGTAGAAGTGCATAAACCTAACTGTAAGCCTAAACATAAACTGTAAACATATCCTCAAATTCTGATTGGCTGATTGGAATGTTGTTCCAGGATCAACATCTATAGATGTTAATTTATACTAGGGCCAGACAGAATCTGCAGACATTTTTTGTAATTTGTTAAAAATCTGCAGATTTATGCGGAATGATTTTAGGAGTATCATAACTAAAAACTTAATATATGAAATAAAAAGTAATACTTTTAAAACTTTTATTTAATGTTTATAATGTGAATCCAGCCACGGTGGCCTAGTGGTTAGCACGTTCGCCTCACAGCAAGAAGGTCGCTGGTTCGAGCCCCGGCTGGGTCAGTTGGCATTTCTGTGTGGAGTTTGCATGTTCTCTCCGTGGTTGCGTGGGTTTCCTCCGGGTGCTCCGGTTTCCCCCACAGTCCAAAGACATGCGGTATAGGTGAATTGGGTAGGCTAAATTGTCCGTATAGTGTATGAGTGTGAATGTGTGTGTGTGGATGTTTCCCAGGGATGGGTTGTGGCTGGAAGGGCATCCGCTGTGTAAAAATATGCTGGATAAGTTGGCGGTTGATTCCGCAGTGGCGACCCCGGATTAATAAAGGGACTAAGCCGACAAGAAAATGAATGAATGAATGTGAATCCAATTAGATCCACTTTATTTGGTAAACAAAGCAAGTCTCTCGTATAAAATATCTACTAAAAGACAGAAAATAAGACTTTACAAACTGTATTGTAAATAAATCATGCGCAGATTCCATTTGGCCCTACTTAATACTTACACCAAGTAGATTTTACTACTTGGTGAAAACAGGTTTATGATATTAGATATTGGATTTGATTAAAATCTGAAGCTGTCTGGTTTAGCTCAGCTACCAAATCTGACCTTCGAAGACTACGTTGAATAGTTCGGACTGCTGAGCGAATCATTGGTACAACCCTCCCTACTCTCCAAGAACTGTACTTATCCAGAGCGAGCAGAAGGGCTGCCAAAATCACTCTGGACCCCTCACACCCAGCACACTGCCTCTTTGAACTGTTACCTTCTGGTCGACGCTACAGAGCACTGCGCACCAGAACAGCCCGACACAGAAACAGTTATTTTGCTCAGGCAATCCATCTCATGAACACTTGATGATAGTAATTATGGAACCAACATCCCTACTTGCTATACATTTGTTACACACACATACACTTATTTAACAACACACTTTACATGCCAATTTGCACTTAACAGCTGCACATTTAATGTTGTATATAGTAATACACCTAAACATACTCTTTAGTTCAATTTGTATGTTTGCATTTAACACTTACTTCTATTTTTAAAATGTATTATCTGTTTTTTGTCCTCTCTCTGTAATTCTGTCACACTGTAGAAGCTCTGTCACGAAAACAAATTCCCTTGATGTGTGAACATACCTGGCAATTTTTCTGATTCTGATTCTGAAATCTTATTAAAAGTCAATCTCTCTCCTGCATGGGTCACCAATCTCAGTCCTGGAGGTCCGGTGTCCCTGCAGGGTTTAGCTCCAACCTGCCTCAACACACCTGCCTGGATGTTTCAAGTATACCCAGTAAGACCTTGATTAGCTTGTTTAGGTATGTTTGATCAGGGTTGAAGCTAAAATCTGCAGGACACTAGCCCTTGCTCTTTCCCTCTCTAAGATGTGGTGAGAACTTGTGAGATCAGACAGCTGTGTTTTGTCAGCTGCCTCAGCCCCGCCTTCGAGTGTGGCACTCGGTCGATGGGACTGACACCAATTATTTATGTCACATTCCCTCCGGAAGCAGAGGATGGAAACTCAACGAGAGAGGACCATCCATCAGACTTGTCCAATGGGGCTGTGTGTACCTGTGACTCCAGCACTGCAAAGGCAGGGAATGAAGTCTCTCAGGACGCTTTCAAATAACCAGCCACACACTTACCCTGTCAGAAGGAGACAGTAATTAAAAGTCCCATATACATACCGTTTAGTCTGCAAATATTACCTTGAGGCTAACGCATTGGAAAGGTGATGGCGGATTGGGGAGTGTTCACTTGAGTAATTGGAGTCGTCGTTGAATCCTTGTGCTATACCCTGTTCTGTGAACTGGTCGGCCGGTTAAAAACAGTGAAGTTAGGGAGCAAAAACAAAATGCAGGTTGTTTCAGGTGTCTCACTGGCTGGGAATTGACTCTTAACTAGGAGCTTGATGGATGAGGTGGGTCAGGTTATTAATAGTTTGCTGATTTTCACCTTCAACATTTTCAGGGGGCATTTTTTATTGTGTCATGAAAGTCACAGTATGATCTATTGAAGGTTCAGAGACAAAGTCAGCTCCCGTGAAATAATTCCGCTCTTATTCAAAACTTCTGAAAGGCACAGTGACCAAAGCGTCAGGGCTTTTGGGATGTGAGTGGACAGAAGGATTACTGAACACTAATAGAGTGTAAGGTGTTTGTCATGCATGCATTTTACTTGAAGAAAATTATGTGAAAATACAAGAGCTACATATAGACTATATGTTGCTAATAAGAGAACAATGAAGGCCTATAATCTCACCCCTACCAACACTGAGCAAGACAATTGCCCAAGACATTTTGTGTACAGACGACTTCATTGTCAAAACAATACCTTTTTTCCTACAGAACTAAAAATGCTACATTATGCATGCCAAGCCAACAGTTTGAGGGCAATGTCAATCAATGTCACTAAGGACATTATCAGTAGTCTTGGAGTCCATACATTTTGGCCAAATCTCAAATAACTCAAAGCCTCAAATCCACACTTTTGTCATAAAATGACACTTTAAATCTGCTGCCCTTCAGCTCAGTCCCTTTTGTATCAGGGGTCATCACAGCAAAATGAACCACCAAATTCTAGCATATTTGGGGGTGGGGGGCGTATTGACTAGAGAACCCAGAAGAAACCCATGTGTACACATGTAATCTTCAACCAGAAAGGCATTCTCACCCAGGACTCAACCTTGTAAAGTTTTTGCTGTGAGGCAACCTTGGAAACCACTGATCCACCATGCTGCCTCTGGAAATTTGTCAATCCCTTTCAAAGGCTGTTCACACCAAGGACAATAACTATGAAGATAACGATAAAGACATTGTTGTAAAAAGTGTTCTGAGAGTAAAACAACAGCAGAGTTCAGACCACAGCTATAACAATAAAAATTATATCATTAATGCCACTTTCAGAAATAACAGTTAATCCATTGGAATATAAAAGGCTTGTTCAACTAAAAATATGAATGATTTTGTGGAGATGCTCTGCTTGTTGCTAGTACATATTTTCAAAGACTATATAAAGATCTTGAAAAAATTGGTTATGCAATGGAAATGATGATAAAAAAAAATCCAAATAGAAGTTCCACAAGCCAGGCTAGCAAACTTAAGGAAAAAAGTGCCTCAAATGTCCAATATTGTTTCAGGGCCTTTTTGTTGCCTCCTTTGAAAATGCTGGGAGAAAATAATGTTTTTATTTCACTATACCGGCTGTAAAATTAGGACTTAAAGTCTTGAGTGAAATTTGTAAATCGCTTCTTTATTTTACAACCTACAGTATATAAACCTCTTTGGATTCTTTCATGTTTGAGTTGTTTAGATGAGGGTACTTTATAACCTCTTTGCATGATCTCTCATTTACATAGTCTTCCATTGTGACTGACTTTCCAGTCTGTTACAGTTATGGAGTTTTTTCCAACTACTTTGTGAACCAATGTGATCAAGGTATGATATTAGTAAAAAAAAATCTCAGGGTTCATATACATTTTTACTACAAAAATTCAATGACTTTTCCAGGACTTTCAAATAAATTTTCATGACCTACTGTTTCATGTAATGTCTATGTATACATGTTAAATAATACGAAAAGTTCAAAGTTATTACAGCATATCATAAAACATGCAACAACCTATTTAGTTTAAATTGATCTTTACATCCATGTAAAATTTATTTAGATGTTAGATAATAATGTGAGAGCATGTATTTGACCATGGACAGAAAAGAAGTAAAGATAACTAACCTACAGTATATTTAAGTATACAGACATTTGTTTAACTAATTTGCATGAGTTTTCCAAAACTTTTTCAGTTGGGTTTTTCAGTTTTTCCAAAACTTTTCCAGGCCTGGAAAATACCATGTCAAAATTCCATGGCTTTTCCAGGTCTTTCATGACCGTATGAATCCTGTGTGTACTAATCTGATGCTGAAATTTCCATCATGTACTGTTTGCCAACACTCGTGTGCGTACATGTATATGCACTATAGCAGAATTAAGAATTAAGGCCACATTGCATCTACATTCATTCAAAAGCACCCTTCTGAGAGCCAAAATGATGAACTCTTCTTTCTTAAGAGGACACAAATAACAGACATACATTAACTGACTTAACAGGCACATTCTGAATACTGAAAATCTGTGATTGGTCTATTTGGGATTGTGGTCTTATATTGGTAAAGTATTATTGTATTTTTATCAACTAAATATGACCTCACCAGTTTTACATGCTGAAATACATTTTCAAGCTTATGTGTTTTCAGGCACCCACACAAATGTTTGAAAACATTACACTTTTATACATAAAAATATATAGCCAAAGAATCTAAGAATGCATGGTCACACTTTATGTTAATGGTCCGTTTGTTGAATTTAAGTTACATTGCAACTAATTCTCATTGGATTATATGTAGACTGTTAGGTTGGGGTTATGGTTGGGGTTGAGTAGGGTTAGTGTAAGTTGACATGTACTTACAAAGTTTCTTATAGTCAGTTAAATGTCTGTTGAATGTCTGTATCAACAGATATAAGGTAGACAGACTACTAATACTCAAACGGACCAGTGAAATAGTGTTACCGAATGCAAAGCTTTATCATTCAAAGATATCAAGCATGAAGTCCAGCATTGGATTATTTGAATGCAAATGTAAAGAAGTCAACATTTATATCATTTTATGCAAAATACTGCGCTTTCTGTCCAAATTAGATGTTTTGAATGAAAAATACTGAATGAATCATGTTCTGTAACTGGCTCATGCAATTCATAACAGAATGTGACAGTATAATAATTACACATCTTGCACACATTCATTTTTTAAATGTTTTGAAATACAAATCTAAATGTTAACAAATAGCAATTGTTTCCAAATAAAAGTTTGTTATTTTAATCATCTTCTTTCTTTGCTTTGTTTCCTTTGAAAACCATTTAAATATTTTCCTCACCTCCCCTTGTCTCACATTACCTTTCAGGTCAGGTCAACACTATAGCAAGTGTCTCCACAGAGAGCCATTATTAGCTCTTGGCTAATTCTTCAGCGACAGGCTTAAATAACAATAACCCCATAATTCAATTAAGCAACTTAACTACTATAAATGCAGACATGTAAAGAACATCCTAGGGATTCAGACCTTATTTTTAACACTGGAAAACCTTTATTTTATTACTATTATTTTTAGAAATGAATCTTTTTGTTTAGGAAAAAAAACATCAACTCCTAATCAACGTCAACCACATATTGTAATGTCTGTATCATTCATTCATTCATATTCCTTCGGCTTAGTCCCTAATTTATTAGTGTTCACCACAGCGGAATGAACCGCCAACTATTCCAGCATATGTTTTATGCAGCGGATGCCCTTCCACCCACAACCCAATAATAGGAAACACTGGGTCTATGGACTGTGGGGGAAACCGGAGCACCCTAGAAAACACATGCAAACACGAGGAGGACATGCAGATTCCAAAAAGAAATGCCAACTGGTCCAGCCAGGACTCGAACCAGCGACCTTCTTGCTATGAGGTGACATTGCTAACCACTGAGCCACTGTGCCGCCCCCTGATGAATACAACGTAAACAAATATGTTATAAAAGTTAAATTCACTGCTAGTATGCTGTATGAGCAGCACCAGGACTTTTTTCAAGTTTTCATTAATTTCCCCTAGCCAAAAATAAAATAACAAACAAAACAATTAAGCTTAAATATATTTATTTCAGGCAGGAAATTAGTACATTCAAGTAACAAGGACTTAACAACAATTAAGTAACCATTTGGCCAGCAGAAAATAAACTGCAATGAAGGAACCACATTCACATCATCTGCATCACTGTAATTTATAGTTTTGTCTGAACAAAATGTGAACACTCGGAACTTTAGATGTACATCCTTTATGTGTTGTGTGCAAAACATCTAAGGCATGTCTTATTGTGTGCACCTCAGTCCTTACAATACGCAATATTCTGTATATTGGCGATTTCTGGTGATGTTTATCCTGTGCATCTGCATTTAGTGCACTTACTTTAAGTAAGCATGACTATAAATACTCCAACTAAGTCAGATGGTGACTCTGTTATGTATTTTAGAAGGGATACAAATGCTTTGCTTTTACCTTTTATAAAGGTATGATCTCTCACAAATAACCTGCAAGTAAATCAGATTAATAATTAATCCATATAGCTACAATGCAAGAAACATTTAAAATAAAATATGCAACCACTTTCACAACAATACACATTAATTCTCATTCATTCATACTCCAGGCCCCCTGATTTCCATTACGTCACTATAATACCTGATTTTTCATTTACAGTGTATTTCAATATATGTTTTTAAACCTGTAGCAGCAAAACATGAAGTATATGATACATTGACTGATATGTTTATTAACAGTCCCTTATGTGGCTAAGGCTTACAATCATTGAATCATATAAATAATTGTAATTAAATATATATTTTTTGATATTCATTTAATACAGTTCTAAAGATTTTATTTCCATTAAGCTTACAGAGCTTCCTCTGCTGTTCAAGTGTCAGTAATTCCCTTTTTACAGTACCTGAGCACTATGCTTTGTGTTTGCATATATAATCTGCATATATTATGGAATCATAAGAAGTAAAGTGCATCATATATTACTCTTTGGAAAAGGCTTTTGAAAAGCAGGATTTATAAGGTCTAAGTATAATAGAGTGTTGTCACTGTAATGTTAAAACCTTCTCCAAGGCTGTTCACACCAAGGACAATAACTTTGACGATAATGATAAAGACATTGTTCTACAAATTGTTCAGATATAGACGTTGAGGAATTATATCATTTATCGTTTCAGAACAAATTATTTCCAGCTATTAAACTATAAAACCCTGACAGCCAGTCAGAATCCATTAGAATATAAAGAGCTTGTGCAACTTAAAGCTAAGAACAACATTGTGGACATTCTCTGCTTGCTGCTCCTTTCAAAGGTTGTGTAAAGATAAAACTATCTTGAAATTAATTGTTATACAATGGCAAATACTGAAAAAAAAAAACTAATGGAAGTTACGCAAGCCTGCAGGCTAGCAAACTGATGCAAAAAAAAAAAAAAACACCTCAGATGTCTAGTATAGTTTCAGCACCTCTTACTTTTCTCTTTTGAAAATGCTGAGAGAAAATAATTTGTATTGTTCTTATTTCACTACACCGACTGCAAAATTCCCCATTTAATTATACAGATTACATGTGCTGGATTCACTGGTCAGAAGCACTAACGTAGCACACTTTTATCTTTGTGACCACTGTTGGTTACAATGGGGTTATCAAAAAAAGGATAACCTAACAATAAACAGATTGTTTTTGTTTGCAAGTGTGGACACAAATCTACTTATTGTTATATTTATAGTTATCATGGCTGGTGTGAATGGCATTTACAGCTATTAAAAATGTATACAGTTTATTTAATGAGAAACTTATCTGCTTCAAAATCTGTTTTCAATATCGATGTGTGCAATTGACTTTGTAGAGAACATTATGCTCTCTGCAGACCTTGTTGTACTCATAAAAATTGTAAAACCTCCATTTTATAAACCCAAATTAGAGATTTTGATGTCCTTTGACATCACAGTAGCAGGACTCTATAGAAAAACAACTTTTCTGAGACCATTTTAGCTTGGTCACTTTGGTTTTCTCTGATGTTGTGGAGGGACTGGTTGAAAACCAAAGTTGGTTTTCAAATTATTTGAACCCTTCTGCTTTTTTGTCGGTTCCTCATGAACTTCTTCAAAGGAACCTGGCTGAGATTCCAGTGAGGACTTTGTTATCTGCTTCTGCAAGGCATTTTCCAATTCACTGTCTTCTGAACCATCATTAGTGTCATTTGTCTGGTCGCCCTCTTCTCCTGTGTCCTCTGTGATATCTGAGAGTTTGCCCTTCTCCTTTTGATTCAACTCCTCCACCTCATCTTTTTCCACACAAGAACTCTCTTCTGCATTATCACTCCCATCCTCTGGAGTCTCCTGGTCTTCATCCTCATTGTCCTCTTCGCCCCTCTCTCGTTGTCCACTGGCTGCGACTTTGAGGAAATTCAAAGTGTTTACGAGCAGCTTGAAGGTCTTGAATGCAGTTTTCCTCTGTGGTTTATTCTCTGACTCAGAGCTCAAATCTATGACTTGGCTGTGTTCCTCAGTTTCTGAGTCTTCTCCATCAGCATATGCACCATCCTCAGACTCTGAGTTGTGGTTTATCAAAACATTTAATGAAGCTGCTCCATCTGGCTTGCCATCTTTTAGCTTTGGCTGCAACATGGGCTGTAAATTTGGAGTGTTCCTATCATGTTCCCCTTCATCTGTCTCCATATCTGGTTCAGTATCATCCTCAGCTTCATCCCCAGCTTCAGCTGATTCGCCATTATTGAAAACAAGACCATCTTTATTTGTCACGTCGTTTTCTTCTTTACCACTTTCTTCATCTTCATTGGCAACCTCAAGATTAGTTGAAACATCTTGACTCTCAATGTTAGAAAGAACATCTGCTGCTTCACAACTGACAGTTTCATCATCTTCGCCATATGATTGACTCTTGTCAGTGTCTTCTGCAGTTGTCTCATGATCAGGAGTTTGCTCCGACTGCTCTATCTCAGCATTCTCATCTTGTTCTGTTGCTCCATCTTCAACAGTAGCTTTCCCTTCAGACATTTCAGATTCTGCATTGGTGATTCCTTCATCTTCTGATTCTGCTTCAGAAGTCTCCTTTTCCTCAGCTGAAGCATCTCCTGCATTGCCAACATCATCAGTGTTTTCTACAGTCTCATCATCATCATCATCTGCTCCTTGTTCCTCAGCTGAGGTCCTCTCAGCAGTTTCATCTTCAGCCGTCTCACTGTCTTTTGTGGTGTCCTCATAACCTGTATAACTCTCTCCTGCAGTTTCAGCTTCATCAGTCTGCGTATCTTCTTCTGATACTTGACTCTTCTCAACTGTCTCACAGTCTTCTGCACTGTTGTTGTTGTTGTTATTGTTGTTGGCAGTCTCACCCTTTTCTGCAGTTTCATCATTGCTTATGTTGCTCTCATCTACACTTTCAGCTTCAGCAATCTCTCCATTTTCTACAGACTCAATTTTAGTAGATGTTTCACACTCTTCTGCAGTTCCATCTTCAGTTGTTTCATCTTTTGAAGCAGTTTTATTTTCATATAGTTTGTCTTCAACAATTTCGCCTTTCAGTGCAGCATCATCTTCAGTGGTCTGTACGTCTTCTAAAATTTTATCTTCAGCTGTTTTAACCTCTTCTGCATCTACATCTTCAGCACTTTGTCCATCTTCTGAAGTTTGGTCTTCTGGAGTGTCATCTTCAGCAGTTTGTCCATCTTCTGAAGTTTTATCTTCAACTGTTTCACCTTCTTCTGCATCTCCATCTTCAGCACTTTGTCCGTCTTCTGAAGTTTTATCTTCTGCAGTTTCATGTTCATCAGTTTGTCCATCTTCTGAAGTTTTATCTTCTGCAGTTTCATGTTCATCAGTTTGTCCATCTTCGGAAGTTTTATCTTCTGCAGTTTCCTCTTCAGCAGTTTGTCCATCTTCTGAAGATTTACTTTCTGCAGTTTCTTCAACAGCCGTTTGTCCATCTTCTGAAGATTTATCTTCAACTGTTTCAGCATCTTCTGCAGTTTCATCTTCAGCAGTTTCTTGATCTTCCAGAGTTTCATTTTCAGCCACTTCCTGGTCTTCTGTAATGTCACCATTTATTGATTCACCTTTGTCTGCAGTTTCATCTTCAGCTATCTGACCATCTTCTGAAGTGTTATCTTCTGCAGTTTCACCTTCAGCAGTTTGTCCATCATCTGAAGTTTTATCTTCTGCAGTTTCATCTTCAGCAGTTTGTCCATCTTCTGAAGTTTTATCTTCTGCAGTTTCACCTTCAGCAGTTTGTCCATCATCTGAAGTTTTGTCTTCAAATATTTCAATTCCTTCTGCAGTTTCATCTTCAGTAATGTGTCCGTCTACTGCAGTTTCATCTTCAGCCATTTGTCCATCATCTGAAGTTTTATCTTCAGCAGTTTGTCCATCATCTGAAGTTTTATCTTCAGCAGTTTGTCCATCATCTGAAGTTTTATCTTCAGAAGTTTGTCCATCATCTGATGCTTTATCTTCAAATTTTTCAATTTCTTCTGCAGTTTCATCTTCAGTTATGTGTTCGTCTTCTGCAGTTTCATCATCAGCAGTTTCTCCATCCTCTGAAGTTTTATCTTCAGCGGTTTGTCCATCATCTGAAGTTTTACCTTCAAATTTTTCAATTTCTTCTGCAGTTTCATCTTCAGCAGTTTGTCCATCTTCTGAAGTTTTATCTTCAGCAGTTTGTCCATCTTCTGAAGTTTTATCTTCAGCAGTTTGTCCACCATCTGATTCTTTTTCTTCAACTGTCTCCCCATCTACTGTAGCTTGATCAGTTTGTTTATCTTGTGTAGTTTTTTCTGCAGCAGTTTCACTTTCCTCTGACTCATTCTCTTCTGCTGTGTCAATAACTTCTGCTGAGTCACCTTCTTCAGTTTCCGCTTTTGCAGGTTGTCCATCTTCTGCTGTTTCACTTTCAGCCTTTTCAGATTCTTCTGCCATGTCATCATCTCTCTCACTTAAATCTCCTGTTTCATCTTCAGTTAGCTTATCTTGTCCAGCTGCTTCAGCTTCAGAAGTCTGACCATCTTCTGCTTCACCCCCAGCTGTGGCACGCTCTTCTGTTGTTTCGGATTCCTCAGTTTCAAACTTATCTGCAGATTCTTTCTTAAAAGTCCCATCATCTTCATCAGCATTACCTTCATTACTCTTTTCTTCACTTCCAGCTTCAACTGTTGGCTCATTTTCCGCAGTTTTGGCCATCTCACACTCTTCCACAGAGTTGTCATTAGATGTCCCACCATCTTCTGCAGACTCAACCTCATTAAATTGCTCTTCTTTTGCAGTTTCATCATTAGCTGTCTTGCCCAGGTCTTCTGGTTCTTCCCATTTTTGTTCTTCAGATGCATCCTCCTTTGCCATATCTGCTTGCGTTATATCATCAAATTCAGCAATGTCATGATTTGCCACATCCTCATCTAACGCATCATTCATTTTACAACAGCTTTCAGTTTCTTTTACAGCCATTAAACCAGAATCGGATTCATTCTCCTCTTGGTCTTTATCTTGTTCTGCTGCCTTATGTTGGGCAGTCACTGTGTCATCAGACAACTTATCGATTTCCCCATCATCTTCATCCACAACTGCCCTTAATTGACTAGGTGCATTCGACTGTTTCTCAGAACTGTCTTCTACATAAGTGCTGGAGGCATTGTCTTCCTCATCACCCTCCTCACTTTGTCGTTCCTCAATATCTTGGATACTGGAAAAAATAATTTGTCCTCCCTCTTTCTCATCCTCCTCTTTTACAGCCTCAAGCCACACATTATCTTCCTCCATCATACTGGCTGTAGGTTTACTGACATTCTCCTCAATCTTTTCATTGGCTGGAGATGATTTCTTTATCTGGAGTATTTTTCTTAAGTCAAAGTCCATCATCACAGGTGCTGAATTCAGTATTTCTGCAGGTAACACGGGCTTTGATGCCATTTTCTTTTTTAAGCATGATTCACAAGGACAATATTCATCATCACTGCGTTGATCGCTGAAATCAGTGCCTGTCATTGTGTAATCATCGTCACTTTTAGCAGGTTGTGGATCAATAGATTGGTTACGCATTACTTTTAGACGCCTCCGCCTTTGCTCTGTTTGAACGGTTGATTCACAGGATATTGTCTCTTTTGGTGGCCTTGGCCTGCCAGCTCTGCCATGGATTTTCTTTAGCTCCTTATCAATACTATATTGTATCCGTCTCTGGACTTCATCTTGCAATTCGGATATCATAGTGTCAAGCTGCTCGTTGTCATCCAGATTCCAACGGACTTTGAACTCAGCCATTGCATCCACATAATGAGTCATAAATTGCTTTTCTAATTTGTTCAATAAATTCAAAACCCATACAGGATCTGGATCTTGAGAAATCTTTTTTGATAACTGACCTCTTTGTAGTGTTGGAGCGCTGCCTGAACTTGTGTCCTCTTGACGGTCTGATTGAGGTTCTTCTGTTTTGGGATTATTCCCAGAACTTTTGTTTGATGAGAGAGGGGTTTCAATGAGTTCCCTTGGGCTATCATAACTCCTGATTGTCTCATCAGAGCCTGGGACATCATCTTTCAGCTTCTCTACATTTTGGTCCGGTGTCACCAGAGTTCGATTTGCTATATCTGGAGTGGCTAAATCGTATTTTGACTCTGGTGTTTTTGAAGTTTCTTCTTCTACTGTTTCTTCAACTTCCTGTAACTTTGTCAGGGTAACCAAGCCTTCACATTCTGTGTTAGTTTGGACTTGGGTGCCATCATTGACACTGCTTTTACCAGAACCTGTTGAGCCACTGTTAACATCTACGCCTGAGGATGATCTGGCTTTCAATTCTTCATCCAGATGCTTGCTTCTCTCCTCTGATGTCTCCTTCCTGTCTTTTGGGTCACAAAGCCAAAGAGATTTAAGCATGCTCATGAGCTCCTGGTATTTTTCTTTTTTACCATCTTCATCACAAGGACCAAAGTCTAACAACTGAAGATTTGCCAAACAATCCAGAAGACCTTGTGCAGACGCAGAGAGTTTACGTCCATATACTGGAGATACCTCTGGTAAGCTATTGCATCTGTCAAGTTTGGGGCTCAGCAAGACTTTCATCACCAGAACTGAGGAATTAAACTTCTTTGGTTTATCTTCTCTCTGAGAGCAATCACCCTCAACATCTTCAGGAGATTTGTCATCAACAGTTTCTTCTGCATTTAACACATGATCATCTCCTGTCTCATTCTGTGTTTCAAGCTTGATCGCATCACTTCCCTGCAATCTTTCCTGCTCAATTTCATCTCCAACAGGCATATGTGATGTGCACAGTGGTTCTGTCGATTCACAATTTTCATGGAAATCATCGGCCAAGTCACACAAGGCGGTGTCCAAGGGGATTTTCCTCAGCCATTCATTCACCACCTCAGTTGGAGAGGCATTTGGCAAGAAAGAAGGACTCAGCTCAGACATGTCATCGTTCATCTTGTGGCAAGAAGAATCACTTCCGATTCTTTTCCTGCATTTGCTACTTTTCTCACTCTTTATATCACTGATATTTGTATTCGGTGTGCAAGATCGAGGTTTTTCTACTGCTGCATTCAAATGGTCATTATGTTCTTGTATTGGGTCTTTAGCAGGACGGCTTTGGGATAGCACACTATCATTAGAGCCACCGAGCAGAATAACAGTTTTTTTTGATTTCTTGGGAGATTTTGGTGGAATAGGACTTAACTGGTTTCCTGAGGTAAAAGATAAAGTTGCTGATTGACACCTGGGCACACTGTCCTCAACTTTTTGTTTCGACTTGGTGCCTAATTTGTCACTTCTTCGACTGACAACTGTAGCTTCAGCATTATTATTTTGACTGTTTACTTGAGAGGATGAACTAGATATATTACTTTTTGGTCTGTCGTTCATTTCTGCTGTGTTTTCCTCTTTAGTTTTAGATATCCCAGTGTCTGAGATTGCTGAGGCACTTGAAACATGTGACATTTTACTTTTCTGCTGAGTAGAACTACATTGTGAACAGATGCTCTGAGGTTTATGGGTAAAATCTGGACTTTCTGTTCTTTCTTTACAAGATGGACCAATCTTGGCTGATAGTTGGCCATCAGGTGACGTTATTAAATGCTTTGCTTTGGAGGATGTATTGCTTGCTATACCATCTATCTCCTGGTTTGTGTCTGTATGACATGTAGAGCTGCAATGAGAGCATTTGGACTTGGATTTACAAGAAACGTTTGAATTAGTCCTTTTCTCTGATGCCGATATTGCTTCATTTGTGATTTGTACTGGAGAATCAAAACAATGTTCAGATTTACCAAATGCTTCAGATGTTCTTGATTTTACCGAAACAACATCTATTTCCTCACCATCATCAGCTTCATGGTCATCAAATATCCCAATAGACACTGAAGTGCTTGTTGGTGTTAAAACTCTTTCAGAGGCAGAACCTGCTGAGCTGATTTGGGACTTTCCTGACTTTTTAGACAGAGGACTTACAGGTACTTCTTCGTGGTCAGAGTCTTTTTCAGATAACACTGTTGGACTTGATGACTTGTTTAATGCCCCACAAACACATTTATTATTTTTTTCTGGTTTAGATACTTCTGAGTGATCAGACACTGGACTATTTGTGTTTGTCAGTGTAAGATCCTCAAGCTCAGAAACTTTCGATTTCTTGGAAGTTGTAGACACATTTGACTTAACTGACAATTTGCTTGGT
Source organism: Danio albolineatus (assembly GCA_903798035.1). Taxonomy (NCBI): domain Eukaryota; kingdom Metazoa; phylum Chordata; class Actinopteri; order Cypriniformes; family Danionidae; genus Danio; species Danio albolineatus. The sequence goes on from CAIGQQ010032164.1 coordinate 7,108,791, forward strand.
GATCTGTTTGCTTTTTTGTCCACACCATCTTTGGACACAGTGCATGTAGATGGAGTTGACTTTACAGACAATGAGCTTCTTGTTCTTTCTACAAAAGTATTTGCCTCTTCATCCTTCTTAGCTGTTTTTTCAGATGTACCAGATTTTGCAGACATTCCACTTGATGGCCGTACATCTCCAGTGTCAATGTTTTTAGTGTCTTGAGGAGCAACTCCCGAAATATTTGACCTCTTTGATCTTGCAGATGTTTTAGATGTAACCGATGCTGTCCTTGGTGCTTTCTGCACTATATTGTTGATTAGATCAGACTGTTCTGACTTGTCTGTTCTAGTAGAAAGACTAGAAACAGAGGATAAAGCACTTTCTGCCCTCACTTCCTTATCTTTTTCTTTAACAACAGATTCAACTGGACCAGATCTTCCAGAGACATCAGATTTCAGTGACCTAGAACTTGGTGCCCTATCCAATTTTTGTTCATCTGGTTCATTTATAATTATTTCTGAAACTTTTGATTTACTGGATCTTACTGAGATATTAGATTTTGCAGACAGTGCACTTGGAGCCCTTTCCTGTATTTCTCCCCCACTTTTTGTTTCATTTTCATCAGGTGAGGTTTCAGATATTACTGAAATTGCACTTGGAGTTCTACCTAGGCTCTGACCCTCTTCAGGTTGTATTTCCGAAACCTTTGATGCTTTGGACTTTGCAGACATACTGGTTTTGGTAGAAATAGCAGATCTTCCTGACATTGCACTAGATACTCTATCCTCATTTTCCTTGTCATCATTTCTAACATTTGTTGCATTAGAATTTTTGGATTTAACAGAAATGTTTGATTTTGCTGATAAAGCACTTGAAGCCCTGCCTTGAATTTCTCCATCATTTGTGATTTCATTTACATCCAGTGTGGCTTCTGAGATTACTGAACTTGCACTTGAAGGTCTGTCTGGATTTTGACCCTCTTCTTCTTCTGAATTCTTTGTCTTATTGGATCTTACTGAAATGTAGGATTTAGTCACGCTTGGCGCTTTTACTTCATTGTCCTCATCATCAGGCTCTTCAGCCTTTACTTCTGAAACATTTGATGCCTTAGATTTTGCAGACATGCTGGTTTTGGTGGAAATAGCAGATCGTCCTGACAATGCACTTGATACTCTGTCCACCGTTTCTTTGACATCTGTGTTGCCATCTGTTGCAGAGGCATTTGACCTTTTTGACTTTGCAGAAATGTTTGAGTTTGCAGACAAAGCACTTAAAGCCCTTTCTTGGATATCTCCTTCATTTGTAATTTCATTTTCATCTGGTGAGGCTTCAGATATTACTGAAATTGCACTTGGAGACCTATCTATGTTCTTGATCTCTTCTTCATTGTCAGGCTCTTCAGGTTCAACTTGCAAAACCTTGGATCCCTTGGATTTTGCAGAGATACTGGTTTTGGTAGAAATATCAGATGTTGCTGATGCTGCACTTGGTACTCTGTCCCCCTTTTCATGGTCATCATTGTTGACATCTGTCACAGAAGCATTTGACTTCATTGATATTGCAGAAATGTTTGATCTTGCAGACAAAGCACTTGAAGCTCTTTCCTCTTCTTGGTATTTTGCATCAACAAGCTCATCAGTAAAAACATCTGAAAGTTTAGACTTCTTGGATCTTGCTGAAATGCTTGATTTTTCCGACAGTGCACTCTGAGCTCGTTCATCTAGCTGTTGCTCTGCCCCTTGAGGTGAAGCAGTTGGCACTTTTAAAGTTTTGGACTTATTCGATCTTCCAGAAGCTTTGGATTTAGATGACATGGCACTCAGAGCCCGTTCCTCTGCAACTTCAACTCCTTCACTTACAGTCACTCCTGACTGATTAGACTGTGCTGACAAAGCACTCTGGGCTCGTTCTTCCGTATGGTTAATTGTTTCTACTTGATCTGTGATGAATTCTGATTTTGCAGATATGTTAGATTTAGAGGACATTGCACTAGCAGATCTCAAATCATCTCTATTTTTAGCCATATTATTATCAGGTGCCATATTAGACACATTGGATTTCTTTGATTTAGCAGAGGTATTGGATCTTGTTGACAATGCACTTGGCCCTCTTTCCTCTGGTGATTTATCTGAGCTTTCACATGTTTCTTCAGGTGCTGTTTCAGAGGTACGTGATGCTGCATAAACTGCAGATGATCGATCATCATCTCCTCCTACCTCTAACATTTTGCACCTTTTAGATCTTGCAGAACTATTTGATTTAGCCGATAATGCACTTGATGCTCTTTCTTCTAGTTGCTCAATGTCCAATTTTTTTGACAATGTGGAAGCTTCAGATTTAGCAGACAGAGCACTGGAAGCTCTATTTTCTGTTTCGTCATTCTCCATCTTAGACTTATTTGATGTCAATGAAGCACTTGATTTGACTGACATAGCACTGGGAGCTCGATCTTTGATTTTGTCTCCTGATCTTTGTATTGGTGTTGTCTCAGATTTTCTTGATCTTGCAGATACAGAAGACTTTACAGAAATGGTGCTTGATGCTCTTTCCTGATCATCCTCTTTTTTCAATATTTGGTCTTGTTCTGCTTCAGAAAATTTGGATGACCTTGATCTTGTAGAGATATTTGATTTTGATGATGCAGAGCTTTGGGGTCTCTCCACAGGTAGCTCCACTTGATGATCTGATTTATCTTCAGGTGTGTTTAATTTCACTAAAGTTTCAATTGAATTTAAAGATTTCTCTACGTCATGGAATGAGGTTTCTTCTGAAATATCAGATTTTGATTTCTGTGAGACACTTGATTTGAGAGAAACACTGCTGGGGGCTCTGTCTTGCATGGAATCTTCAGTCTCGCTCAGTTCAAAGGAGATTTTAGATCTTGCAGAAATATTTGATTTCACCGAAACAGGGCGGGAAGCCCTTTCCTCTGTTTGATCTTCAAGTGTTAGTTTTTCAATTCCAGATTTATTTGATGTTCCAGATTTCACACTCAAAGCCTTTTCTTCTATGCCCTCCTCAAGTTCCCCATGAGTGGAAATATTTGATCTAGATGATGCAACACTTACAGCCCTTTCCTCAACATTGTCTTGTAATTTGCCGAGCTCATCAAAGCCAGTATCTGATACTCTGGATCTCCCTGACATATTTGAGTTGACAGACATGACACTCGATGTTCTCACTTCTAGGTTTTCCTCATCACACACATCCTCTGAGACTCTTTGAGACTTGTTTGATGTGGCACTTAGTGCTCTTCTATCATGTTCTGAAACATTTGTTTTAATTGATTTTCTAGAGTTGTTGGATTTTACAGAGAGAGCACTTGGTGATCGCTCCTCTGGCATTATTTCAGCAGGACTTCCATTCTCAAAAGAGGTTGATAACTCAGACAGAGACTTTGTAGAAGTTGCACTTAGTGCCCTTTCCACAGTTACTGAAACTTGCATGTCTTCCACCTCATCATTTGTTTCAGAAATCTCTGGAGTGTCCGTTGTCACTACACATTTACAGGTTTTGAGTCCAGACAAAATGTTGGGGGAGGCAGATGCTTCAGACCTGACCTCTTCACTGCCAACTTCAGGACTGGCAAACTTTCTGTATGTTTTTGACCGTCCTGAAGATGAAGCCTTGCTCGGTGGTCTTGGTGACAAATGCCTCAAAGATGCAGGTGATTTACAGGCAGAAGCAGAACACACTTTGCTCTCCTCATCCTCATATTGGTCATGGGATGCTCTCGAGAAAGTGGGGTCAACATCATCCTCTTGATCCTCTTTTAGTGATGCTAGAATTTGTGAGGAAGAGCTTAAGACAGATACAGACCTCTCATCTTCCTCTCCTTGCTGAGTAATCTGAACACTTAACTGATCTTTAGGGAGGTTAGAGGAAATTACATCAGGTCTGTTCTCTTCATTATCAGATGCATGAATGTTCTCACACTTGTCGTCTACAGTACTTGTGCTCTTTGGTTTAGGGGATATTGAGGACACTTCACTTCGACTGCAGCAATGGTTGATGGTACACTGTTCAATTGTGGTGTCACCTTGCTGTCCAAAGGTCTGTTGAATGCAAGTCGCCTTTTCCACAAGATGCTCCGTGTACTCCTCACTGGACACCGTGCGAATGCTGTCAGTAGATGCCTTTTTGCACACTATTCTTCTTGAGGACGCACTTGAGCTTGAGGATCTGATGCGTCTTACAGCTCCTTTACTGGGAGGTACAGGATTCTTCCAGATGTCATATTCCTGACAGCGAGCGCAGCAGTGCTGACAATGTGACTCTTCAAATTGTCTTTGGTAACGCTTTGTGTTGTATGTCTCATCTGCATCACCAGCAGAAAGAGAGTCGGCTTCAGAGCAGCTCTCTGAACTGCCATGTGAGACAGAGCAAGCATCATCGGATACAAAATGTGAATCATTAAAAGTGCTCTTTGACTTTTTGACCTCTGTAGACCAGTGCAGTGTCTCATTGTGCAAGAGCCGAAAGCGCACTTTCATCTCCATTGACAGGCTCCCGTCTTTGTTGACCAGAACTCGCTTTTCAATATCATCATCCATCATACTTTCACCTGCATGGAGACAATCACCTCTGTCCCCTTGAGGTAATGAGTCAAGTCGATTTGGAAACAATTTTTCAGATGAGGCAGAGAGTCTTGCGGATCTGTTGCTTGATTCACACCTTGGATGGATGACGCTTCTCTTTGTTTCAAGTCCAAAGTTAACTACAAGAAAGTAAACAAAGTAAGTAAGTATTACCCTTGATATTAATAAATACATATTATTAATGTTCAATTAAACCGATGGATCCTGATTTATTAAACAGCTTATTTTCAAAACCATCCACCAAGAGTACTTAACTCTAAACACTGACACACCAAGCTGATGCCAAACATCTAGCATCGACAAAAAACAACTGTGTTGTCAGTTTGCATCAGCCACGTCTGAACTAAAAAGCTGCCTGTGAACACACTATATGAACAGCAGCAAACTGAGAACCATTATCACAGTACTTGCCACTAACCATGAAGGAATTCACTGTTGCAAATATGTCCGTTAGTCTAATTTGTAGTTTGCAAATATTTGACAGATGTATCTAAATCACAGCTGGCTTATATGTGTTCTTGATTTGAATTGTTTATTTAGTCATTTCAGTTTTATTTCTTGTGCTTTTATTCGTTACTGAAAAATCAATCAGAGAGCTACATGCTGAATTAGGCCAACTCACTTTGATGTTAACCTAATGAAAGGCGATGTGTGGAACACACAAAAAAATTAATTAAAATTAAATAAAAAAAACTAGCCAGACTGACACTAACTGAACGCTGACGTAGTCAACAAAGGCCAACCATCAGCTGAGTGTGTACTGGTCTTAACAAGCAGAGCTGATGATAATCAAATGCAGGTAATCTACTTACAACATAGGCACAATATGGATAAATAAATGCTTTTTATGGGTGGTGTAAAAAAAAAAAAAAGGATTGACCTCCATAAACCTTAGTAGATAATGTTGCACAGTTCATTTAAATTCTCTTAAAGATGTTATGTTTGAAAGAAAAACTCCTACAAATGCATACACAATAATGCCAGCATCAAAAAAATCTTTGGGCTTCATTCACCAACCAGCCTTATGAACAAATCACTTTCACAAAGATTCTGACATTCACTAACGTTTTCTTATCTGGAATGTGTTCTTAACTAAGAACAGAATGCATATTTGAGTGATGATGATACAACATATATACATACATTTTTTTAATTTTAGATTAGTTAAAACAGTGAAGTCGAAAAAATTATAGTATTTATTTTAAAATATTTTTTTAAATTATAAAATTATTTAAAAAATCTAAAACAAAACTATACAATTACTATTATTATTATTATTTAAATCATTACACAATAAGCAACCATGATTGATAAAATCCAGCATTGTTCTTTGATGGACCACTCTATTTAAGGATCATATTTTTATGTGCATCGGGCTTGTTATGAAAACGGCAAGTGAGTGAATAATTTTTTCGTGAATAATTTTCCTAAAATTAGAGTGTAGAAAATGGCAGCATTGACAACACATACTTTATGTATCATGCACCTGCGAATGGAGAGAGAGAAAAAAATGCATTTCTTCTGTTTACAAAAGCACAGTGTTTTGTATTTGGCAGAGTAGGTCATGCAAAAATGAATGTAAACACTTTACTGTTTTGAATTATGTCTTTCAGGTATCAGGTATTTTTAGGTATTAAAATAGTTTAAAATTGTCATTTAGTCTATATTGACAGTATTTACAGACCTAACCTTTAGCACTTGTAATAATGTTTTCCTGGAACATGAGTTATAGACTACATATAAAATCCTTTGCATGCTATATAGGATATATACCATACATTTCTGTAAAAAATTATAATTAATACAATCTGTGCATCTCTTTGACATCCCTTGCACATAGGCATGGGACGATAACCGTTTTCAAGGTATACCGCAGTTTGGAAAAGTCAAGATTTTCATACCGCCAAATTTTTCTGTAATACCGTTCCTGAGGTATTGATTTATTCTTTTTAAAATTATTTTAGTTTAGTTTTTTAGGACAACAGTATCTTTAGCAGAAAAATCTCTAGACGTTTTAAATTGTAAAGAAATCTGTGTTTTTGAAACTAATGAAGACAGCAGAAGTCAAGGATTCACTTTCATTATTTAGCCTGAAATGTTTTCTGTTCCAAAATATTATAAATCTTTCAAAAAATTAAATATATTGTGTTCAAATGGAAAAAGAGTTTTAGTTTTTTTACCCAGACATTTAAAAACAATATGTTTTAGAGCAGTAAGCACAATACCGTCATACCGTGTAACCGTAATATTTTTATCCAAGGTTATCATACCGTCAGAATCGGCCCATGCCTACTTGCACATAGCCATAAGATATCATGCCTTTTTATGGGAAATTGCTGGGGGTTTCCTCTGCTAATTTAGAAAATCTAGCAGGCTTTCAATTAAGAAGACAAGGTATTTCTAAAAATGAAGGTGCAAACAATTCTTGTGAATCTGGTGTAGATTGCTCTCAGGAAGTTTCTCAAGACCAAATTAACAACATTTCTTAGGAAGATATTGGAGAATGAGGTCCAATTTCCACTCCTTTGAGTACAAGACTTTCACAGTGTGTCTTTACCTGGCACAAGATTTTATTAAATCTGGCTCATGTTGTTTTAAATAATAAAGTAAGACAAGAATTGATGATTAATGATAAAGTAAATGACTTTTTGCGGTGTGACCTACCATTTTTCTTGGCTGCCTTTTCATCGCTGCAGACACTAGAGCGTGACTTTGTGTTCAGCCTCGGAAGTTTGTCGTAAGAGTGTTTCCTGAAGCTGTCCAACAGGAGCGGGTGGAAAGGCTCACGTCCCACACAAACCAAAACGCCTGGGCACTGCAGCAAACTTTGCACACTGTCAATCTGAAAAACACAAATCGTTCTCAGCGTTAGACTGACGGTTGATTAGAATATGACATAATCAATTTGATGGAGATCAGCAATATCTGGCTGAAATTAAGTCAGCAGGGATTGTTCCAACTGCCAAGTTCTGATGAGGAAATGTGCTATGATGGATCGAAGCCATACCAATTAAAGGTTAATGGCCCTGGGAAGTCAGCTCATCTGGTGCATACATTTTCCCACACTAATTTTTTATCATGAAAACAGTGATCTGAAAATGTGTGTGAACCATTGTGTAGGGTGTTTTCGACTATGCACGAGCCGATACCCATGGGTCAGCATAAACAAGACATCTACAAACAATTAGGTTACAGGTCACCCAAAAAAGCTCCATTTCTTCAATTAGCAATTCAGGTCATACCAGAGTTCATGTGAGGACAGTTCATTACAGATGAACGTCACATTTGAAATCATCCAAAAAGGTGTTGTGCCATATTCCAGACTCATGAAAGCAGAATACATTAGATGGTACATACTATATAGAGTAAAAGTACCCACACCGACATCTCATATCACTCTTTAACGCAACTAACTTTAAGCTAAATCTGCACGCTCTGCGCTTTTATGCGTTTAAAACTTTTCAATTTCCAGCAGGTTTGAAGATAATTAATTGGAACTGTTGTGGATGTGAGTATCTCAAACTGTATGTTTTCATAGCATTGACCTGCTTCTGCTGGTTCAAAATAGCTCTGATTTGAGCAAGATTAATAGTTATTCTCTGGATGCTGGTGCATCACTGCTGTGCAAAAAAAATACCAGTAAAGGAATATCCTGATCATATCTAACAAGAACAGAGGGAAAAGACTTATTCACTTATATTTAAAAAGAAGAAAAGGGAGCAAGACAATTAAGAGAATGCAGTATTAAATCCTACAAGAAATATTAAACAAAATCACAACAACAAAAATACAAGAATTTAAATGAATTGTAGAAGTAAAATGTTGGTCATCTTTAACATAGACAGGCCTTTTAACAATACCGACAATAAACAGATGAAATATTCAGGAGTTCAATTATGTTTATGTTTAGTTGACAACTCACAGAATCACCTAATTCATCATTTTAGTGATGCTGACTGTACCACATATTTGCGTTTTGTAGGAATATTACTGTCTGGCTGTAGTCCATAAATCTTTTCCAAGTAAATAAACCACATATCAAAATATTGTGAATTTGTATACTTTAAAATTTTCATAACCCCTGATTCCATTAAGACCAAAAAACAAAACCAAATCCTGATTATAGTAAATATGGCAACACTTAGAGAGCACACTCTAGGTACAGTAACAGCATTTGACAAATAAACAAAACACGACTTCTGTGTTGGCTGTTGATTCAATCAAATCATTGAACAATAAGAGTTTCTACTCACTGTATTATTTGTACGATCCAAAATAGTGAATACCAAACAACTGAGATGTCAGAATATTGCTATAGTTATGACAGTGCCAGCCATTACTACTGTATTTCAAGTCATGAGTTGTGTCCTAAATGATGAACTATGCACTATGTATTTAAAAGCTGTCGTCACTGCAGTGTTTAAACAGCCATATATTTGTCTTGTTCAACAAGTACAAAACATCAGTAACACTTTACAATACGGGTGCACTAATACGCATTAAATAATTCTTAACTAAAGCACAGATAATCATGATATTTGGTAACTATTTAATTTAACATTTTCTGCATGTTTATGGCATATACAGCATTGGTGTCAAAAGCTGCGTTCCAAATGGCACACTATGCACTTATACACTATGTACGTATGTAGTGTCATCCCAATTGGAGCGCTTATGTTTTTTTACTAAGCGGAAAATCAAAACGTTTCCCTGATGATGTTTGTCAGTTGCCAAATTAGTGAAATAAATGTCCAAACTACCAAATAATACCTGCCATGATTATAACCGCATTCACCATCGGGAGGCGGTATACTCACTCTGGTAGGAGAGTGAAGCGCGTGAAGTGTCCATCATTCCACACTTCATTTTAACAGTTGAATAAGTGCATCATCCGGGTATTTACAGTGCACTTATTATTATTAGAGTTTTCAGTGTGAACGCACAACCTACACTGTTTATACTACAAAATGGCATAGAATAGTGCATAAGTATGTGATTTGGGGTGCACCTTAAGTCAGTTGCTGGAGTGCCGTGGCTCTGCAGAATTATGCTCCAACCCTAATCAAACGCAGTTGACGCAACTAATCAAGGTGTTTAAGATTCTTTTGAACGCCTTGATTATTTGAATCAGCTGTGTTTGATTAGGGTTGGAGCAAAACTGTGCAGAGCTGCTGCCCTCCAGGAATTGACTTTGACACTTATGATATACAGTATAAACATGTCTTTGGAAACACAATTGAACACATCTTTTGTGCGCACATACAATAAAACTTTATTCAGCATACTCGTGAGCATTCCCGTGAATGATCACCCTATACTGACACTGTGGGAAAAAAAGCTGTTTTGTTTTATGCGCGCACAAAAGTATTCTCCTAGATTGATCGTATACCCATTAACCCACTGAAGCCGTATGATCTGTTTTGGTAATATTTGTTGAATATTTTTTTGGACTTTGAACAAGTCAGGATAGTTGCTATCTATGGAGGATGAGGAAGCTCTCATATTTTATCCAAAATATCTTAATTTGTGTCCTGAAGACGAACTAAGGTCTCAAGTAATTGGAATGACACGATGGTGAGTATAAGTAATCACACAATGATCATTTTTGCTTTAACTAACCCTTTAATAAATGGTTGAATTTTTCATTAGCTCATGATTTTGCATTGGTTAAGAAGTATTTATGGCATATTATATTGTAAAGTTTTACCAAACCTTTCGATCAGCAAAGACTCAGCGGGGGTCGAGCTGGACTCTGTTCTTGTTCTCTTACGTACACGTTCAACATTACAGCCTCTGACAAATAAACCTTTTCTCTAGTGCTCTTCAAGCTATTTCTGGCATTGTCTCGGTGCCATTCGTAATGTTATCCATGCATCAGTCAGGCCCCTGTGGAGGGGTGTGTGTCACTTTACAGCATGTTTTCTATGGGAAGTACATGCCTGTGGCTGTGCTAATAGGATGTGCCTGCTCTAGAGCCGCAGAGGACCAGCAACACTGACCATCGTCAGCAATGACTACCGAGTCCAGCTCTGATGGGCAGGAAATGCCTGGATCGACTCCAGACATTCTGCGGACTCTAAGCCAAGAAGTGTTCCCTTTTTAAAGCGACAGCACTTTCTCTGCCAACAGCATGATGCCACCATTAGGACTGTGACATACTGGGCCATACAGTTGCATGTAAATGCCCAGAGATGTGTCTTGATTTGGAGGGACAGCCTCTGGTTGCCCTCACGGCTGTATAAACTCCTAGCCTCTCACCTTTTATCAGGGTTACCATAGCTCTGTCCCAGGGGGGCTATTTCTTACGCTGCCCGGGCCACCCTGTCCACCTCTTATCTACCCAAACCACCTGCAGACTGTAATTCTTTATTTTTTCCTCTTCCGTGGTCTGTGGCATTTGCCCTTAAGCGCAAGTGGGAGTGATGGTAACCAAAATGAACTTTGCGCTGACTGATCTGCTCTGCTAATCTTGTTCTCAGCATTATGAGCTCTTCATAAATCAAACAGCTCAATCTGTGGGGACTGTCACTTTCCTTTGGTAGACATGGATAAATAGTGTGCAAAAATCTAATAGCTTAAAAATCACATTTTGGGACTTTCCAGCTGTCAGATGTGGCGTCACTTACACATATCTAGTTTCCTGTAAACCTGTTTTTAACTCAGATGCCAGCTGTGATTGCAAACGGAGGATTTATGAGGTTTGATAAAAGATTTGTTGCATATTTCTATCAAAGCTTGATAGATCATTTCTAGTTTCGACCACTAGAGGCCTCTGTATCCTCAGCACATTTGCTTCTCCAGAAAACCATCAGCCTATCTTACATAATTTAGGTAATATACACTCAACGTAGATAGATGCATGTACTTTATTTACACTTTGTAATATTTTATCATCTTGCCAAAGCACATATTTTAAAGCGACCAAATAGACACAAATAAGCAAACCTTGACACTATATTTATACATTTTCTTTTAAACTTGACTCAGATTGTACATTAAGATATAGACAGATATAAACCACAGCTGTTGACTGTCACTGTTGACTGTTTGAAAACTTTTCCTAAATGTTCCACTAAATAATAGTTATTAAATTTAAATTTATGTAATCAAAAATTAATTTCATTTTCTGACTGAATTCCACAATCCATTTTTCTTTATTTTTTTTTAAACGTGCATTACATGTCTGAATTCCATCAAAGTTTCCCATTTGTGACTATCTGGGTTGGTAAAATCATATGAAATATCACTAATTGTGCAGTCTTGATTATTTACTATAGTCTAAGCAATAAACATATACAATCTTTACACTACAATTGAAAAAAATCTGTTTGTTTTAAAAGAAGCCTCTTCTTACTAAATCTGCATTTATATGTGCAGCGAGGACGTGAATGATGTGAAATGTTATTTTTATATTTGAACATAAAATGCAATTATAAAGCATAATTTTCTGGATACGTTACAAAACATCACATCATCAATTATTAGCACATTCCTTGTTATTATCATTGTTAAAACAAATGCAAATATTCTATTTGTGTATATATGTTCTTTTCAGGATTCTCTGATGAATAAATAGCTCAAAAGGACAGATTTGAAATAGCAATCTGTGCAACATCATAAATCCCTGCAAGTTAACTTTCAATCAACTGTTCTGATAAAAGTATGATAAATAATCTTACCACATGAAAAAAATACTATAGCCGCGCATGATCTTTTTATTTTATCGTAATACAGCAGAGTGCTTGAATTAATCTGGTGTGGTGATTCTGCTGTGGTTGTGGTAATACAACAACTATTAATGTAAACAAATTATCTAATACGCTAATTTCTGCACTATATATATGGCATATTACTCCTGCAATATACTACAGTCTACTGTTCTAAAAACTAAAGTACACAACATTATTTATTAGTTTATCAGTTTATAAGTTAATACTACATCATGCTTTAGCATTCACTAAGTGTTCTAAATATAATGTTATATACAGTACTATACACTTTGCTATAGTATTTTTTTTTATTATAGGTTTTTTAATCTGGGTACTGACCCTAAATTGGTGAGCCTTGACTCTTGATGTACTGACCCTTGGTGTACAGCTGAAGTCAGAATTATTAGCTCACCTGAATTTTTAGTCCCCCTATATATTTGTATCCCCCAAAAAGAAGATTTTTCTCAACATTTCTAAACATAATCCTTTTAATAACTAATTTCTAATAACTGATTTATTTTATCTTTGCCATGATGACGGTACATTATATTTTACTAGATTTTTCAAGATACTAGTGTTCAGCTTAAAATGACATTTAAAGGGAACCTATTTCACCCCTTTTTCAAGATTTAAGTCTTTTGTGTTTTCAGAATGTGTCTGTAAAGTTTCAGCTCAAAACACCCATCAGATTATTTATTATACCTTTCAGAATATTGGATTTTTCTGCTTTGAACTCTATGTAGCTGTTTTTGTTATCTGTGCCTTTAATGCAAGTTTTGCCCGCCGACCATTCCCACATGCCTGTCTGAGTATGCCTCAATCTCAACCTCGGCTGAGTCAGATAAACAGCATAGTGACAGACATAAGGGAGCAGATCTCAGGTTTGTGAGAAATACATACCAAAGATTTTTGATGTATTTGTTGTGGAGTTAATTCAAGCCTTTCTGCAACAATGAGTCACATACAATGTCGCTACAAAGTTTACGCACACGCACACACACACAGCGCGCATGTTTGACTTTGCACTGTTTTGCATGGCAAATGTGACAGGATTTACATTAGTATAACACTGCTGTATGGACATCCGTTATCTTAATGTACAAAATAAACCTGATTTAACATCCACAAACCGGGATTGAAGCGTCTTCTTTTATAATTGTCCTGACACGCAGCTGGTAAAATCGATGTAATTCACCAATTTTTGATCACATTTGATGATCATTGATGATCACAGTGAGCTGAACAGATCTTTTAATCCCTGTTGCTTTGCGCACGTCCTGTTGATATGATTATACACATTACTACGGAGACATGTAAATTGGCAGCTGTCAATCAATTCAGTTGGCGGGGAATCTGCACTACTACGTCACGTTGCTGTGGGCCACGAAATGGGAAGGATTTGGATCCTATTTTGAGGTCAGGAATTAAAAAAGAGAGACTCATTGTCTTTATATCACCCCAATATGACTGAACACACTATATAATTGAAAAAAAAATTGTGCTTAAGAGGGCTAATAACATTGATCTTGAAATGCTTTTTAAAAACATTCAAAACTGCTTTTTATTCCAGCCGAAACAAAACAAATAAGATTTTCTTCAAATTAAAAAAATATTACAGGAAATACTGTGAAAAATTCCTTGCTCTGTTCAATGTCATTTGGGAAATATTCAGCTGTATATTTCCAGTAGAGACTCACCTTGTGGCCTTCCAGCGTGTAGAGCTTCCTGATGAGACACTGCATGAGTTCAGAGACCTCGTCCATGAAGAGCGCCAGACTGCGGAGGCTCCGGCGGTGCAGTATGATGGTCCTCCGCATAGATGGGTCATTGTTTTTCACAAGCAAAATCTTCCTGGAGCGCCTGTGAAGATGATGATGAGGATGATGGTGGTGGTCATCTTCAGTCTGTCCAGATGATTCCTCAGGTCGAGCAGGCCTCCTGCTGCTATACTGCTGAGCATGTGTATGCGTCTGGGAATTATACCATGGGCTGGAATAAGTTCCCGAAGCCTCAGAGGCTGTTGTTTTGGCCGGTTGGTGATCGGCACACAAATAACATCCGCGACTTTCCAGTGGCTCCAGTCGAGTCATGCCGGAGGAGCCTCTGAGGGATGTTGAGGAGCAGTGACCATGAGTGAACGGGGGCTTGAGAGGTGGCTCATCCATGATGGTGTCAAAGCATTGAAAGCTTTGCTTGTGGGAAGCCATTTTAAATTCATCCAACTAGCCTGTGGAAGGTGCTAGTTGGATTTCAGTGTGGTGAAAATAGCAGTGCTAAACTCTGGCCAAGCAGATCATGAGCACTCATCCTCTCCTTCTACTCTGAGAAAGACAAAAATACAAAAGCACATGGTGGGTTAATATTTCCATTACAAATTCTGTTGTCTAGAAGTCAATTTGGATCAATACGTCAATCAGCAATTATTAGTCATGACTAGAGTGTCTATGGAGATACACTACTGGTCAGAAGTTTAGGGTCAGTTTTTTTTTTTTTTTTTTTGGAAGAAAATTATTCTGTTCATCAAGGCGGCATTTACTAAAGGAAAAAATGGTTAAATACTTACTTATTAAATATGTGTTTATTACTTTTGTGTAATTGTATGTAGTTTCAAATGAAATTATTAGTCCAGTAATTACTGCTTTTATTACTATTACCATTAATAATAATAATAATAATTCATTCATTCATTCATTTATTTTCTTTTTCGGCTTAGTCCCTTTATTAATCCAGGGTCGCCACAGCGGAATGAACCGCCAACTTATCCAGCATTTGTTTTACGCAGCGGATGCCCTTCCAGCCGCAACCCATCTCTGGGAAACACATCCATACAGTCTCATTCGCACACATACACTATGGACAATTTAGCTTACCCAATTCACCTGTACCGCATGTCTTTGGACTGTGGGGGAAACCGGAGCACGAAGGGCATCCGCTGCGTAAAACAAATGCTGGATAAGTTGGCGGATCATTCTGCTGTGGCGACCACAGATTAATAAAGGGACTAAGCTGACAAGAAAATGAATGAATGAATGAATGATGATGATAATGAGGATGATGATAATAATAATGATGATGATGATGATGATGATGATAATAATAATAATAATAATAATAATAATAATAATAATAATAACAATAATAATAGCAATAATAATTAACATTAGAGTGATTTCTGAAGGATCATGTGACTCTGAAGACTGGTGTAACGAAGCTGAAAATGTTAATCATTAAAATCACTAGAATAAATGATTAAATTAAATAATAAACTACTTTTGAACAGTTATTTTATAGTGCAATAACATTTCACAATTTTACAATTTTTACAGAAATTTTATTAAATAAATGCAGCCTTGGTGAGCAGGAGAAGCTTATTTTAAAACATTTAAAAATCCCACTGACCCCAAACTTTTGATCGGTAGTGTGTATTCCAAAGAAACGTATCATGATCTACAAATAAATGTAAAGTGATTGACAAAAACCAAGCATATCCACAAAGTAATTTGAGTTTCACAGACATGAATTTACAAATAAATTGAGCTTTGCAAACTGTGTCACCCCAAAATTCACACATTTGGCAAGATGGTCAATTCTAGGTAATAATGTTGTACTGTAAATAAAGTCCAGTTTCTAACACAGATCAAGTGTTTTATTTATAAGACCTCAGTGTATCATTAAACGAGTATTATTTTTGTTTTGCTTGTATGTTTTTTTCTTCTTCCGTTTTTGACTTTCTAAGTGCTGGTGGACATTCTCTTTGTCGTACATTGTATGTTTTTGAAGGACCACACTTCAAAAACTAAAACTAAACCCTGTAAACAAATAAACTAAACTAAATATTGGATGTGTAATTTGCAAGTACCTTTTCTATTAACTCTAACCTAACAATAACAACAATAATATACTAATAGTCTGTTAATTCTTTAATGAGAGTTAGTTGACATGAAGTTTCAGTATAGGACACCATCAAGATAAAGTGTAACTACACTCAAAAAGAAATTTCTGCTGCTTGTTCACTCTACTAAATTATAATGAGCTGAATCAACACTATTTTGAAGGTTTTTCTGGGATAACTTAATTGTTTTATGTTCAATCAATTTAAATTTGTAAAAACAATTAAGTTAACGTAATTGATTTGTGTTGGGACAACATGAAGGAATAGTGTGGAACCCTACATTTTTTTAAAGTGTACATGTATTTTATTAGCTCATCAGAACAACATTTGTATGCACTTAATAACAATTATGCAAATTGGAAAGAAATTAAAAACTTTTTGATTAAACCTGTGCCTACTGTAAGCTTGAATTTAAATGCACATTTTGACACATTCCACACTTTCTTATACAAAAGAGACTTTCATAAAGGCCCTGATCATAAAAATAAGAACCAAATGCTACCGCATACTCATTTATGAGAATATTCCCTGTATTAAGAACAAATCTGATAAACTTGGGTCTAGCTAAAAAGCCTAAACAAGAATAAATTCACGAGCTTAAGTGAAAGACTGGATGCTTTCAACTCAAACCTGTCCTTAACAGGTTTTCAGATTTCCTGCTGAGTAATCAAAATCAGAATAACTCAATGGTAACTTCATATGTGAACGAGAACAGTCTAAGCTTCCTACAACTATCGAATCTGCAAGAATCTGTGGTGTTGATGTCAAATCAAACCCAAAACAAATGTGACCCTAAACAGGTCCATCTCCAGGAATCCCACTGGCACATCCTATTTGTACCTGGCACTCGCTACAGCAGAGGGAACATTACTGAGCTCCACACACAGAAATGATGGACAGATATCAGAGACTAAGCAGGGATAAAAAGAGCAGACTTTGCCTGAATTAGACTAAAGAGCTTATCTGCAAGTGCAGGGAGAAAGTGGAAGCAACATGTGACAGGATGAAGCTGCAGCAGGGGCCTATTGTTGTTTCTGATTTTAGTACAAATGTACAAATTAAATATTACCAAGTCAGATGATTTAAGATAACAGAGAAGGACTAAAAGAGATGTCAGATTGTTTAAAGAAAAGGAGAATTATAAATATTTGGAATAAACTAGGAGGAAAAAACATGATCTCTCAAAAAAAAAAAACTTCAGTTTAAGATCTGTTATTTTCCCACTCTAGCTATCTGAACAATAATAGGGAAAAGATACAGTCTGAGAGGTTTATTGCATAACATGACCAAACGAGACTCTTTAAGCCTTCAAAGCACATAATACTGCTTAAAATACAATACTGTTTAAAGTATAAGAGTGTTAGAGTATAACAAGTTGTGAAAAGTGATTATCAAATATGTTGCTCTTTTAAACTTTTCTATTAATCAGAGATTAATGACAAAATGTATCATGTTTTCTAGAAAAACATTAAACTGCTTTCAAAAATAATAGGAAATGTTAATTGAACACTTAAATTGGTATACAGTTAGTATTGCAGTTGTTCATTAATCATTTTGTAGTTATTATTTCATATAATTGCAGTTATCAGCACTCTCAGAAATAAATATACGCGAGCTGTCACTGGGGTGGTACCTTTTCAAAAGGTACAAATTTGTACCTAAAAGGTTCATATTAATACCTCAAGGGTACATATTAGTACCTAAGAAGTACAAAAGTGTTCTTTTTTACAAGAATTACAAGAAGTACAATTAATCACAGTTATTTTGTTGGCAATTAATCATCAACCAACACATGATCAAACAATATTATACAATATATGTTACATCTTTTTTGACTGTCCTATTTTGCACCGTTTTAACATGATAAATGGAGCCAGGACTAAGTTATAGCTTTCAAAAATAAATAAATACATATAATTCTTATTGTCTTCAATATATACTGTGAGACGCAGTTTGTATACATAGATATATAAAGATAGATAAATCGATAGATAAAAGAGAGCAAACATTTTACACTAAAATCAATTTTAGTATTTCAATGGAATGAAATGAACTTCACTGAACTTAATCTACACAAGTTACATGAACTCAAAATGTGATTGTATTAGACTGAACTTAAACTGAAACTAAATGAGTTAACGTAACCATGCAGATTTCTAGTTCCCAGCGTGTTTTCTGTCAGACGGGAAAATAAATGTAAAAGGGAAAAAAAAGTGTTATTGTGTATTTTTTGGAACATGATTAAAACAGAGAGATGTGATTTAGACTTTAATGTTAAGTTCAAAAATTAAATTATAAAGCTTTATAAAAATAACAGATTAACTCAGATTACAGATCCAGTTAGGTCAACAAAACATAAACAGTCCAAGTAAATGACGTAATATAAGTAAGGCATATTTTTGATATATTAGTAAGTAATAAATACTCAATACAAAAAAGTTAAAATTAATTAATTAAATTAAGGCAATGGGTTTATGCTAAGTTATATTTACAGTGCAGTAGATAATAGAATCTAAACTAAAAATTTATCAGAATTAAAGTGTCTAATCACAGAATACAAATGTTTTCACCCATCTGTAACTGGGAAAACAGTTTCTGCAACAACAAAAAAAGTTCTTATAAATGTTCCAGAGGCCTGTTCCAATATCTGCTTTTTATAAAAGCATTAGAAGAAACCAGAATGTAAACAAATATTATAAATCATACAATACCAATTTAGTTATCCAAAACAAGAAAAATTCCAAAGATGCAGAAGATCTGCAAGCTCAAAACAGCATCTGAAAACGATGTTAAACAAACCTGAGATAAAAATGTTTAAAGCATCATGGATTTAATTTATGAATACTAATGAATACTAGAATTAATACCTTTAATGAATACTAGAAAACAGCAATGATGTTTCATGCTGTTCTTCTGTATTACTGATGGACTTGTTTTTAAATATGGTTTAATCACTCACTGTAATGCGAATCTACTAAAACAATAAGTCCGTTAAAATGATAACATTAATCACTAAAATCTGAAGATGTTCTTAACTCTCCCACTGAAGATATTTCAAACGCAATAAACTTTCTCCAAGGTCAAGGTGAAACCAGTCACTCTGACAGTCTTAATTACATTTCAGTAAACTGAATTCAAAGTTAAGCAGGAATATCGTCAATGCAAATGCAAACTGTCCCCTTCATAGCACTGCAAAAGACTCACCATTAAAACAGAGAAACCGAAGAGCTCAGAAAGCCTCCTCTGGGTTTCCACGCAATAAGTGCAGAGAAGGAGAAGGAGCAGGAGCTGCTATGAAGTGGCAGCTGAGAAGTGCTTGTCCCGCTGGGGTCCTATACCTGCTAATCGGTCCTTGGGAAGCTAAGGATAGAACGGAAAGCCTTCTTAATCACCCTGAGACTGAATCGAAATCTGCTGAGGCTTTGGACACATGACTAGAACTTGGCCATTGCATAAAAGTGCAGACAAACTTAGCACACTGTCAGAAAAGGACCCTCGAGGACAACTGATAGTTGATGTATTTTTGGAGGATTCACAAAAAAACCCTGACTGTTCACTGTAATGTTGTGTAAGAGTCTTGCCAAATAAGAAGCTTAATTATTTTGTTTGATTTATTTGAATTTGTAAAAATGAATACTGTAAATTAAGGGTGGCAGTGTGGCTCAGTGGTTAGCACTGTCACCTCATATCAAGAAGGTCGCTGGTTCGTGCCTTGGCTGGGTCTGTTGGCATTTCGGTGTGGAGTTTGCATGTTCTCTCAGTGATCGCTTGGGATTCCTCCGGGGACTCCAGTTTCCTCCAAAGTCCAAAGAAATCTGCTATAGGTGAACTGAATAAACACTAGCCATAGTGTATGAGTGTGTGTGTGTGTGTGAATGAGAGTGTGTAAGGATGTTTCCCAGTACTGGGTTGGGGCTGGAAGGGCATCTGCTGCGTAAAACATATGCCAGAATATTTGGCGGTTCATTCCGCTCTGATAAATCAGAGACTAAGTCGAAGAAAAATGAATGTATGAATAAATGAGGAAGTTAACGTAATTCCTTCATGTTGTAGCAGCACAAATTAGGTTTTAGTGTTTTAAAGTGAAACACTATGGCAAGCCGTTTTGGCTTTTATTCATTCACAGGATATGTATTCTTGGTATCACAATTCAGTTCTTGATATCAAAAATGTTAGTACTTGATATCAACAATTCAGTTCTTGATATCAAAAATGTTAGTACTTGATATCAACAATTCAGTTCTTGATATCAAAAAATGTAAATGTTGATATCAAAAACTGAATTGTTGATATCAAAAATTAACATTTTTGATATCAAGAATTTAATTGTTGTTGTCAGGAATTCAATTGTTGATATCAACAATTGCATTTTTGATATCAACAATTGAATTTTCACTAGTTAAATGTCACCATAGGCTGCCTTTCAAATTTAATTGTTGATATCAAGAATTGATTTCTTACTAGTTGAAATGCAGTTCTTGATATCAATAATTTAGTAGTTAATATCAGGAATTAAATTGTTGATATTAAGAAATACTTTTCAACTAGTAAAAAATCAATTCTTGATATCAACAATTACATTTCAACACGTTCTGATATCAGCAATTAGGGAAGTAATTTTTAATATCTAAAATGAATAATTTCACTAGTAACAATTATATTTATGATATCAGAAATTAACATTGTCACTAGTGACAAACCAATTGTTGATATCAAGAATGAACATCCTTACTAGTTGAAAAGTATTTCTTGATATCAACAATTTAATTCCTGATATCAACAACTAAATTATTGATATCAACAATTACATTGTTCATGTCAACTACTAAATTATTGATATCAAGAATTGCATTTTAACTAGCAAGAAATCAATTCTTGATATCAACAATTAAATTTGAATGGCTGCCTATGGTGACATTTAACTAGTGAAAATCCAATTGTTGATATCAAAAACTGAATTGTTGATATCAAAAACTGAATTGTTGATATCAAAAATGCAATTGTTGATATCAACAACTCATTAAATAACAACTCATTAAATAACTCAAAAAATTAAATTAACATTAAATTAACATCAAGAATTGAATTGTTTTTCCCAGACATGGGTTGCGGCTGGAAGAGCATCCGCTGCGTAAAAAATATGCTGGATAAGTTGGCGGTTGATTCCGCTGTGGCGACCCCGGATTAATAAAGGGACTAAGCAGACAAGAAAATGAATGAATGAATGAATTGAATTGTTGATATCAAGAATACATATTCTGAGAATGATTAAAAGTCAAAACGGCTTGCCATAGAAACACTAAAACAGAAACTTTGACTTTTGACTCTGTATCATGTTTTGCAAACTATATGTTAACATTGTTAATGAACTGTATCAAACAGAGCCCAACTGAAAGGGACTGATGGATGATCAAAAGGATGACAATAAACACCGAGTTTTGCATGGTGGGTCAGTAGTTAGCAACTTTGTAAAAAAAAAAAAATGGAAACGTGCACAAGCGCACATATTTTACTTGTAGTGTGCCAGTCATGGCACACTACAAGTATGTTTGTTATCAAGTTCTCATTCGTGCCTATAGACTGATCAAGTTATGCAAATGATTTCACACTTATCACAAAACCATGTTTTTGTAGTTTATAATAGTGATATTTTCAAAATGTTGCACTTTCTAACCATTACATGTTTTAAAGTACCTAAAATGCCATGGTTATTCACTAGTGGAAAAAACACAAAGTGTTTCATTTTTATTTAACAGTGTTAACAAGTAAATGTCCCCTCAATCCAAACAGGGATACTCCACAAAATAGCGAGATCAAAGGTCTGCTCTCTTAATAATTTGCCACGCACACTCTATAAAAACTACAGAACAAACCACTGTTGTCCAATGACATGCCTAATTAACCTTACTGCCTAGTTAAACTAATTAACCCAGTTAACCCTATAATTTGCAATTTAAGCTGAATACTATCTAGTAACATAGTAAAAGGTTATGTACCGTTATCAAGGCAAAGATAAAAGAAAATAGCTAGTTATTAAAACTATCACGTTTAAAATAAGTTGAAAAAATTCTTCCCTCCCGTAAACAGCAGTTGGAAAATATTTTTAAAATAATAAAAGATTTCACAGGAGGGCTAATAAATTAGTCTTAAACTGTAGGTATGTACTGTATGGATGTACATAATGTAATGTACATGACTGAAAACACAATGAGACCTCAACAGTACACCTTATCGCTCAGAGAGCTCAGGAGGGTATCTAGGATGATCCAGTTAACCTGATGGGTGGCCCAGATTGGAAAAATGGATTAATGGCTCTTATTCAGCAGTAATTAGAACAATGCATATGAAGGCAACAGTTCTGATCCGAACCAGCATTATTTTCACAGAGCCTCTTCCAGCAATGAAAAATTCAATTGATCGTCTGCATACAGCCAAGAATCTGCATTTTTGCATGGTGCTGAGTCAAGCAAAACCGCACATGAGGCGCACAAATCTGCTCTTTTGATTACTGAATCTAGCAATTATTTATAAAATATGTGACTCAACTTTTCTCTTCAGCTAAAAATACATCGATGATTGCCTGCTTGTTTACATATATCCTGAACACATACTGTAAGGCTTCTGGGAATCGGCATATCCAAAGCAGTAGGAAACAGCTTGTTGCTGAATAGTAGCCGCACACACACAAAAAAGCAAACTACTCAAGGCTAGTCACCTGCTAATGTAGTTCTTATCAGAAATCGCACCATGTAAATATACCCCAAACCCCTGTCACAACTTGTTTGCTGGAAATTGCAAGGGTACAAACGCTTATTCATCCGAGAGAGCGTCTTCCTACCAGTGTACTAACTCAAGGGTGAACTTGCGGTCTCGCCATCTGCCTGTGTGTCATAAGAAGCTTGGCTGAGTGCAGACATGAGATTGTTTTTCTCCTGAGTCATGTGCCGTAAGACCCCCGTAGAGTTCACACCCCTGCCTCCTCCCTCTCTGTCTTTCCTGTGTTGGAGAAACTCCCAAAGATGTTTTAAAACTGTGGAGCCAGACTGCAAAGTACTGCAAGATTTCCAAAGGAACATACCAAATGTTCCTGTTGTTTAGAACACATGGAAACAAACAGTTGATTATTAAATACATAAGGTTGTTCAAAAGACATTCTGTTCCAAAAAGGTACTAAAGTGACATTAATTATCAGTAGTGCAAATATATATATTGTCTGACTTACACGTGAGTTGTGACACTTCAGCTTAACTGCTGCTTCCTACAGTGGCATGTCAGGTCTAATTACTGCAAAACCTGCTTTGATACAAGCTGTAGCTGTGTTAGGGTGTGTTCAAACTGTGTGCCACGGAAAAAAAAAGATCATTTTGTCCTGGACTGGTTTACTTAGCATTCTCATTGTCATTCTCAAAAACATTTTATGGTGTATATTTTGTGACTGACATTACAAAACAAAAAATATATATTCTACATAGACTACTGTATTTCAGAGTACATACCTGCAATCGAATGGCTTCAAAAAACTTGAAACATCTGGACAAATGTCTGACTGTTCAAGCAACATTTATTATGTTTATGGTGTATTCACATTATTTTTGAAACACCAGAACTATGCATGGCACTGAAAGGAGGCAAATTATAAAATGTCTTCAAAACAAAGTTTGGGAAAACATGAAGACAAGTCAGCCTGATCTCACAAAGAAACTGAACTATTTAACCTATTGTCAGAAAAATGACTAATTTGTACAAATCTGTATGATTTCATTCGTATTAAAACCATTGGGGTATGAGCAAATTATACTAAGATGTATGAATGAGATTATACAAATAAATAGTTATTAGTAATTTAATAATACTAATTAAATAGTTATGAATTGCTGTGAGATGACATTAAGTAAGTTATTGAAAACCTTATGTGTGTGTGTGTGTGTGTGTGTGTGTGGGTGTGTGTGTGGGGGGGGGGGGTTTGGGGGTTAAAAAAGTGATTGATCTTATTTTAAAAAGCTTGACTGTGCATCTGTGAATCTTATTATTTTATTACTAAACTGTAATGAAATGACAGTGTGCTTTCTAGTGACATATGCTAATAACCTAACCCACTTGAAAAGCCCCTGATATGCATTTTTAAATGTCATAGTTTGGTTTTGGGGGTCCCCAACAGCAGGCTAATATACATGGAAAGTCAAAAAACAATTTTGTTGTCTTATTATCTTTATTTTTACCCAATTATCCCAACAACTCCCATATGATTTGTTTAGTGATTCATTTATCCAAACCCCTTCTTTTCGTGACGTAATCTGCGGTGGTGGGTCCAATATCCCAGTCTATTGCGATTCATTGACAGCGTGTAGCACAAGTTGAGTCAGAAACTAATTGGTTAAAAATCTGAATGCCTGGCAAATCATTCAAATGACTCCAGGTCTACTTTTTTAGAGAGCACTTTTCTACATGATTCACTTTCATTTTCAATGCTCAGCAAGATGTTTTCGTTCACTTAGAGCTGTGTTACACACTGCATGAAAGGTAGTATAATAATAATAATAATAATAATAATGATAATAATAATAATAATAATAATAATAATAATAATAATAATAATAATAATAATAATAATGGGCGCCATTGGGGCGTAGTGAGTAGCACGTTCGCCTCACAGCAAGAAGGTCGCTGGTTCGTGCCTCGGCTGGGTCAGTTGGCATTTCTGTGTGGTGTTCGCATGTTCTCCCCGTGGTTGCGTGGGTTTTCTCCGGGTGCTCCGGTTTCCCCCACAAGTCCAAAGACATGCGGTACAGGTGAATTGGGTAAGCTAATTTGTCCATAGTGAATGTGTGTGAATGAGAATGTGTGGATGTTTCCCAGAGATGGGTTGTGCCTGGAAGGGCATCCACTGCGTAAAACAAATGCTGGATAAGTTGCGGATCATTCCGCTGTGACGACCCCAGAATAATAAAGGGACCAAGCCGACAAGAAAATGAATGAATAATAATAATAATAATAATAATAATAATAATAATAATAATAATAATAATAATAATAATAATAATAATAAT
>CAIGQQ010032164.1:7140775-7187094 GCA_903798035.1 Danio albolineatus
TGATCTCCGTGATTGAGGGACGTGAGAGCCTGACCAATCCGTAACAGCGAGACTCTAACCAGCGACCTTCTTGCTGTGAGGTGACAGTGCTAACCACTGAGCCGCCCCTTACATCATTCAATTGATTTCTTTTTTGTTTGATAAATGTCCTTCATAAAAATATGTTTATTAATACCAAACCCTTGTTTTAAGATTATTAAAAAAATGTTAAGATATATATCTAGACCCGTCTTTATTACCCCAACAAGAAAGCCATTATACTCAAAGAATATTGACTTGCCAATATTTCACACAAAAAATTTGTGCAATTTTTTTGGGACAACTTAATTGTTTTATGTTCAGTCCACTTAAATTTGTTAAGGTAACATAATCGATTTGTGTTGGGACCACCTGAAAGAATTGTGTGGAACCACTTTTTTTACAGGGTTGGGTGAAGTAAGTTAATAATAGTTTTTAAAAATGCAATAAAAATAATAAGATAGTATTTGTCCATATTTTGAAACAACACAACATGAGTGATAAGTAGGCCCACACGGAATCTGCACGCACAGAATTCCGCAGATTTTCGCAGATTTTTAGCCCATCATTGATTCTGTTTATTTACTGGTGTAAATGTGTGTAAATGTACATTTATTCAGTTTTAAAATTAATTTCAGTAATAATATTGACTAATATGAAAATGTTTATATAATTTATTTACAATACAGTTTGTAGAGTAATATTTTCTGTCTTTTAGTATTTTATACAAGAGACTTGCTTTGTTTATCACATAAGTGGATCTAATTTGATTTGCTTTGTAAACATTAAATAAAAGCTAAAAAGGTTTTACTTTTTATTTCATATATTAAGGTTTTAGTTATAATAGTTCTAAAATCATTCCGCATAAATCCGCAGATTTTTAGCAAAATTCTGCGCAGAAATAGCAAAATATGTCTGCAGATTCCGTCTGGCCCTAGTGATAAGCAAATATTTAAATATATATCTCTGATTTCTATGCCTTATTTACAGCTACGCATACATTTTTTTCGGAATGACTGTAGCTTTTAATGTATTCTGACATTGTAAATTAACCCAGGCCAAGAGAAATGCTGTAAGAAAAAGTCATTTATCATATGTACATATCTGTATTAAATCCACATCATCTTCCCTTATACTGTATGATGATCCATAAAAAACTACAGTGAACATCCTGTTATGCACCTGTCAAGATGTGTCATGACAAACTGTCAGGCTTTAGGGGGATTGTGACTCATTTCCACGATTTTCATTTGAAGTGAAGTCTTAAGGAAACAGATCTGACCATTCACCAGGAAAAGATGCCTTGCGAACTCATAAACAACATCGCTCTAAAATGTTTGCGCACATGAGGGGAAATGATATTACTTTGTGAAGTGGCCAAGGTCAGTGGCTACTGATCCTCCCCCTGTTGTCACACTGTAAACACATGGGATCAAGGCATCGGAAATTCTCTTTTGTCAGAATAACATATTTGAGGATAAACGCAATGATTTTAGCCATTGCTGCTGCTGCGCTGGTAGAGAGCATGGGATCAGAGGTGAAATGTGCTTTTGTTGTCTTCACAGCCAAAATGCTTGAATAATGACGTCGATCGATCTCACTTTTTTAAACTCGTGTGATTTGTCTAGAGAGCAGGTATAAAGTCCAGGCCAGACGTAACAGGACGATACAGATTAAAACATCTCTCATCATAATCATTACTGTGGTATCAGGAAATTAGTTGGGTAAACACAGACACATCAGCTGGTGACTTCAAACAAGATGTTATTGGCTGGCTGTGATTGGCCACAAGCATCACGGTGGGCTGAACTTCACAAGAAAAATGGTTCTTTTGTTGGTCAGTGAGCCTGCATACTGGAAGTATTGCTGACAAATCTACTTTTTTTTTTACATTGTATGATTCACGAATGGTTAAAGTGGTCCTAATGTGCTAGCCTAGGTTTTCAATTAGTTTTTAAGGATTTCTACAATGAGTTTACATGAGTTAAAAAACAATATTTGTATAATTCATATCACCTCAGCCTTGATTGATTAAATTGATTCTTTCCTTTTAAACTCTCAAACTGTCAATCCTCAAATGTCTTGTGATTTGGAATGTACAACATATTAGCTGCTACATTGGTACCGGTCAATAAATTATTAATGTTTATTTAATAATATTGACAGTATCCACCCAAAAGGAAAATGATCAGCCCGATAAATTAAAGACAATAAATTATGGATTATTTGTGCCAGTTGATACACTTCAGTTGCACGCTGAAAATGTTTCCTCAAACCATAGCTGCCATAGTAACCATACATATGTCAAAATGTGTTTATATATTATTCAAATTTGTACTGACCGTTGCTAATATTTTTAACCTTAACATACACTATACAAATTTATACCACTATTATATTAATGAAGAATTTTCTATTATTTATTTTTTATACGATAACAATATTTTGATCCACTTTAAATGTTGACTACAGTATATACAGTATATTGTATAATCTTGCAATGTCTTCACAGAAACCTTCCATTTGACTTCAGTGGTCCAACTGTAATCATACAAAAGTTCATGAACAATTTCATTCAAACTTCATTTGCCAATATTTTTTTTTATATCAGATCAGGGTGTTTGTTTACTACATGCAATACGACACTAACATGTTGCGCTGCTAAAGCCCCGGTCACACTGCACTTTTTTCCCTACAGACTTCTATTCATACGCATGCGAATGCAGCAGACTGGAAACGCACGCTCATGCGACACGTTTCGCAGTTCGCTGCATTGGAATGTTCAAGCTTGGTGAACTCAGACCAATCGAAGATCAAAACATGACCTCTCTGGACAGAAAGCTAAAATCTTTTTAATGTCTAATCATTTTGTTTAATCCCGTCCCTTTTCGCAGCGCTGTACAACAGAATTTCATGTGCTCAAACTCTAGTGTATCCGCAGCTTATCTCCAATGGTAATTTGTCATACTGCGAGTAGTAAATGTACACCCTAAGGACCTGAAGTGGGAGAGAAGATAGGCGAACAGAGTCGTTTTTATAGTTGATGTTTTTGTTTTTTTGCTCCAAAATATTTGGAGCTTCATTTGACTACAGTTAAACCACTTAAATCGCATGAAAGGATTTGACAAGGTTTTCATTCCTTTTCTAGATGCTGATTTCATCTAAAATAAAATAAAAATTTGTGTTCAGAAAATGAATGGAACAACATGAGGGTAAGTAATAAATAAATTTTGGGGTGAACTGACCCTTTAAAGAGGACTTTTTTTAAGTGACATCATATGCGTTTCTGTTGATTTGTCCACATGGTGGCCAATCATGTGTGTTTAGTCAACATTTTAACCACCTTACACAACAGTTTAGTTTAATGACTAAGGTGAGCCTTCATTATAAAACGTAAAGTACATTTTAAGCTTAAGGGGTTTATGTGTAAGTGCATAAGTCATGCAATAAATGCTTTGTCT
Source organism: Danio albolineatus (assembly GCA_903798035.1). Lineage (NCBI taxonomy): Eukaryota > Metazoa > Chordata > Actinopteri > Cypriniformes > Danionidae > Danio > Danio albolineatus. The sequence goes on from CAIGQQ010032164.1 coordinate 7,144,255, forward strand.
CAACAATCATTATTTATTCTTTACATGAGATATACAATAAAAAAGTAACTGGAGTGTTTTAAGGCAAATCAAAGTTGACATTTGTGGGCATCCAACAAAGAGGACGGGCCGGCCGGCTTTATGCTAATTTATTGAGGTTCTAATTAAATATGGTAGCCAAACTAGGATTACTGATGGCCAGTGTTGGGTGTAACGCTTTACTAAGTAACGCGTAATTGTAATTAAATTACTTTTCCACTGAAAAAGTAAAGTAACTAATTACTGTTCATTTTTAGGTATTTTAATTACAGTTACTTATAATGTACCTGCGTTACATTGTAAAATAATTAAACTCGCTGAATAATCTTACACAATTTTATTAATTTATGTTCTAAAGGTAAAATAAAACTCTGGCGCTTTAAAATTATCGTAGTGCAGATGCATGTGATAGCGCCGCGCGCCAGTTTGCTGCTAGTCATAAAGCGGAAGATGTCGGACTCAGCTGAAGCGAGTGGCTGTTTTACGAAATGAAAATATTCCCAGACAAGAACATTACAGTATTAATCAATTAATTTTTCCTCATTGCGCGCCTGTGTGCTGTAGCGCGTGGCTTTTTCAAGGCTATCACGCACCTTCCATGGGCTGTTTTATGATTACTATGAGAAAGGCTGGGATGACTACGCAGATGTGACAGAGGGAGTCGGCGAATTTAACATGATTGATGCTGCTCTGTTTACAGAGTAATAAACGACACCTTTTGCTCGATCGGATCACAGGTAAACAAGAGAGACACAATCCAGTTCAAAAACATGGCGTATAAATCTTAAGCCTTTTGTCTGCTTCTGATTATACTGCACGGGCTTTCATTTTAATACGGTGAAAAATAATGCTTTTTTTGTAAAGATTGCATGATCCTGCCTGATCGATAGATATGCAGAATAATATTTAAGAAGGTTACATTGCATACTAAAAAATATTATGCATGTAATTATTATAGTTTTTTTTAAATAGAATATAATAAAGATGATTCAGAAAACAAAAAGGCTAAACTATTTCATGTTTGACTCATATGTTTTATCTAAGTATTAATTATTTACAGAGTTAAATTTTTATTGTTTGTCCACTCAAGGTTTATAGGGATTTCAAGAGGTATTTAGTTAAATTACTTATTGAGTAATTAAGTAACTTTTCAGACACAGTAATTAGATAAGTATTTTAAATACAATATTGATTAAGTAATTAGTAATTAATTACTTTTTTAAAGTAACTTACCCAACACTGCTGATGGCTTGTTTCAGTAATTCATTTAATATTTCTTGGTGGAACTGTTTATTTCTTTAAAACTCTCAATGCATGTAAGAATCGAAAAAGCATAACAAGGCCACTTTAAATAAACAGCTTAATGCGTTTTTGCAGTTCATCTAGGTCATAGATCACTGGAACAAAAAATTCCAGAGTGTTGGGCTGTCACCAAAAACTCTTGCCAGCAGCAGGACAGGAAATGACGTGACTTTTACACCGACTAAATGAAAGATCCACATTGCAATTAGGAAGCACAATAGGAACATCCTCCTCCACATTGGGGTTAAGAGTTATGACACTCCTGGGAGCTCCTGTGCTTTACAAAAACAAGCCTGTAGAGTTTGCAGCCTACTCACACTGACCCTGGTAGGATGTTCTCAGTGTGATCTGCATCAGCAAAGCATTCAGTAAGTCCTACTCTCAGACACTGATTACACCTACAGTACATGTTAGACCCCTTATGGGATCGCGGGTCACAAGTGAGGAAGATCCTGACAAATATGTCACATAAATTGCTGAAACTATTCTTTTACCTGTAGCTTTGTGTTTTCTCAGGATGCTTTATGGGCTAAAATGCAGTGACAAGACCTGCACTTTGACCTTTATGTCATCAACATGACTTAAACAGACATGCAAGAATATCCACGCCAAATGCTTCATTTCATAATATAACAGTTTATAAAACTATATGAAACTGTTTAACTATAGATTGCTGTGCACACTGCAATTATACTGCAGCAGATTGTCCTGACCCTGTCTACATGCCTAAATGCATTGAGTTGCTGCTATGTGATTGGCTGATTAGACATTTGCATTAACGAGCAGTTGTATTTAATAAAGTGGCCAGTGAGTGTATTTAAGATACATGTTAGAGCACACTTTCCAATGATTAAAGGTTAGTTTGGAGATCAAGTGTATTAAATACGGCAGTCAACCCCCCCTATAATCTGTCAGCATCATTCCCTAATTAACAAATCAATTTAAAAAAAATGTATGGTTGAAAAAACAGAGAGCACTCAATCCATTGGTAAAAGTAATAGTCACAATTTACACCTGTAGGCAATTTATTTATGGGTTATAGTATTCATAAATTAGGGGCGCCACGGTGGCCTGGTGGTTAGCACGTTTGCCTCACAGCAAGAAGGTCGCTGGTTCGATCCCCGGCTGGGCCAGTTGGCATTTTAATGTGGAGTTTGCATGTTCTCCCCGTGGTTGCGTGGGTTTCCTCCGGGTGCTCCGGTTTCCCCCACAGTCCAAAGACATGCGGTACAGGTGAATTGGGTACGCTAAATTGTCCATAGTGTATGTGTGTGAATGAGAATGTATGGATGTGTTTCCCAGAGATGGGTTGTGGCTGGAAGGGCATCCGCTGCGTAAAACAAATGCCGGATAAGTTGGCGGTTCATTCCGCTGTGCGACCCCGAATTAATAAAGGGACTAAGCCGAAAAGAAAATGAATGAATGAATGAATGAGTATTCATAAATTAGTTTCCACAAAGAGTCTAATAGATCATCTTAATGACACTACTGTTGTGATCGGTAAGGCCAGACAGAATCTGCGGACATTTTTGCTATTTCTACTGATTTATGCGGAATGATTTTGGGAATATCACAACTAAAACTTTTATATATGAAATAAAAAGTAATATATTATATTATATATATAAAAATGCGAATCCAATTAGACAAAACAAGACAAACAAAGCAAGCCTCTCGTAGAACATATTACTTTACAAACTGTATTGTAAATAAATCATATGAACATTTTTTATATTAGCCAATAATATTACTGAAATTAATTTAAAAACTGAATAAATATACATTTACACATTTACACAAGCAAATAAACAGAATCAATAATGGGCTAAAAATCTGCAGAAATCTGCGGACATTTTTACTATTTCTACGGATTTATGCGGAATTTTTTTGGGAATATTACAACTAAAACTTTTATATAAGAAATAAAAAGTAATATATGAATATATTATATATATATATATATATATATATATATATATATATATATATATATATAAATGCGAATCCAATTAGACAAAACAAGACAAACAAAGCAAGCCTCTCGTAGAACATATTACTTTACAAACTGTATTGTAAATAAATCATATGAACTTTTTTTATATTAGCCAATAATATTACTGAAATTTATTTAAAAACTGAATAAATATACATTTACACAAGTAAATAAACAGAATCAAGGATGGGCTAAAAATCTGCAGAAATCTGCGGAATTCTGCGCGAAGATTCCGTGTGGGCCTAGTGATCAACATTTGTTTTTTCTTCATTAATCGGTCAGAGGAAAAAATTGCCTTTGCCACTATATTGATAAATCCCTCACACCATCAACCTCTCACTCTTAGAATAAGGGCAATAGTTCCTTAAACGTACTGCTCTTCCCGCTTAAGACAGTTCACACCACTGTTACTCAGCTTTTAATCAAAACTTTATGTTAGCGCAATATAGCTATTACCTTAATACTTATATTAATGCCAACCCATTCACCACTATATGAAACTAGTATTACATTCATGACTGTTACCGTGATGTTCCTTGTATTTATCTGAATTACTACTTTCCATGACTATGATTATTTTTTCACTTCTTATGCTTATTCACATCTTTTCTTTCCTTTTTTTTGTATTTTACTGTGTTTTTGTTTGCTGATGCATAAGCGAGCTGCTAAACTGTATTTAACTGCTTTCTACTAAACAATGACAATAAACGTAATTCAATACAGCATTGGGCGTCACAGTGGTGCAGTGGGTAGCACGATTGCCTCACAGCAAGAAGGTCGCTGGTTCGAGCCCCGGCTGGGTCAGTTGGCATTTCTGTGTGGAGTTTGCATGTTTCTCCGGGTGCTTCGGTCTACCCCACAGTCCAAACAAATGTGCTATACAGTAGCTGAACTGAATGTGTGTATGGGTGTAAAGAGAGTGTATTGGTGTTTTCCAGTGTTGGGTTGCAGCTGGAAGGGCATCCGCTGTACAAAACATATGCTGGATAAGTTGGTGGTTCATTCCGCAGTGGCGACCCCTGATTAATAAAGGACTAAGCTGAAGAAAATGAGTGAATTTAATGAATAATACGGTATTTAATGAGATAATCACTTACTGCTTAGTTCATCTAAATTAGTCAATGTTGTTAGGTTAAGTGTTAATGAATTACTAGCAATCATTTCCTTGTTTACCTGTTAAAAACAGACCATCATTCCAGTCTTTCCTTTATTTTTCTTATGTAGTGGAAATATCATTGAAATCTGACTTATTATTATGACTTTCCTAAAATTGATTCATTACTTATACAGTGATTATTTATTTTATTCACCCTATTCTGATATTCTGTCAAAGCGTTTCTGTGACTTGAACTTCGTGACATTTGTTGATCTATTTATTATATAAAACACTATATTTCACCATTAGTATGCATGGCAAAAGTATCCCAACAATGCGGAGCAGGAGGAGACAAGGCGTAAAATGGTTGATATTGGAATCGCTTACCTTCTGAGCTGGGAAAATGAGGAGCTGTATTCCCTGTCCCGCGGTTGGCAGCGGAACCCCAGCCTCATTTTCTGGGTTAATGGCACCTTTCAGTATCTGCAGTAAACAGGTGCTGGACTGCACGCGGCTGGCGTATTCACACGCAGGTACAGGTGGGTGGCCGCTGGCTGCCTGCTGCATCCCTCAAGTTTTCCAGGGGTTCCCATCTGTACCCGTGCGCTGGCATCACCGCATGGCACGGGGCCCTGGGCCGGGTCTGGTCCATTCTTTCGCTGGCCTCGCACCACGCCTGCACCACATCTGCTTGCCGAGTCTGTTGTTCTACCACAATGAGCAGGAATGCTGGAGAACGGCTAGACCTATAATCCCCAGCCACCGGTAATGGATGCCAAATATGAACAGTAAGCAGGTTATTATTCTTCTCCATCCACACGCTGGTATGTGCGGTGACCATACTGACAGACAGAGACTCCTGGTTCTGTCTGGAAGGCTCGAGGCTGTGACCGAGCAGAGCTGTTAGAAAGAGTGCTGTCATAGTTAATGCCACACGTTAGTTCTGTAAAGTCACAGCTTTTTATGTTTCATAATGTCGATTATATCTTACTGCTGCTACTTAATTTCTCATAACTTGCTCTTAATATTTTACAATTAGAACTTTGTATTTTCACAAACAAAATGTGATTTTGCATAACTGTGACTATTTTTTTTACTTATCGCTAGGGCCACACGGAATCTGTGCGCGCAGAATTCCGCAGATTTCCACAGAATTTCAGCCCATCATTGATTCTGTTTATTTACTGGTGTAAATATATGTACCATTATATTTATTCAGTTTTCAAATTAATTTCAGTAAAAATATTGATTAATATGACAATATTCATATGGTTTGCAAAGTACTGGAGTTTGTAAAGTACTATTTTCTGTCTTTTAGAAGAGATTTTATGCGAGACTTGCTTTGTTTTTCAAATAAAGTGGATATAATTGGATTTGAATTGTAAACATTAAATAAAAGTTAAAAAGGTATTACTTTTTATTTCATATAGTAAATTGTTAGTTATGATACTCTTAAAATCATTCCGCATAAATCTGCAGATTTTCAACAAAATACTCCGCAGAAATATCAAAAAATGTCCGCAGATTCTTATCGCTCACAGTTGCAAATGTTTTATGTCAAAATTGCATCTAAATCTCACAATTGCATACTTAATTAGCATAATTGTGGTTCAACTTTTAAAGATGTGTATTTTAATGTGTACTTTATTCCCCAATTGCCTTGATTATTCAATTGCCAGTTATTCTTTGTGTGGAAACTTATTCTCTACTCAGTTTGTGATGATTATGTGTCCTCCTGGGATACTCAAATGTATACTTTTATGACACAAAGCCCCCAAAAGTCAGCTTTAAGGAATATTTCTACTGCTAATTGCCATTACTCTATTTTTACAGAAGTAGTTCAATAATTTCACTAAAAAAAAGCATAAAAAATTACACCCATTGTCTAAATTACAGACAGATCTTAACTTTAGCTTTATAGTATGAACACTACTACAGAATAAATAAATGATGCTGTTGCATTCAAAAAAAAACTTTATCTTTTAAAATAAAAAAGTTATAGTTTATTTTAATTATGCATTAAATGACTGCATCTCCCTGCATTTAATTGGAAAAACATCACAATATTTTATTGTTGAATCTTGAAACCCATGCAATTTTACAATATGTTCAACATGTCTAACTCATTTTAGTAAGTTATCAGGTGGCTTGTATCTCTCACAATTGTGACCTTATAATTTTTATTTTTTTACTTATTTTCCAATTTTTCTTTTTCACTCTCTCTCTTTATTTGACCTTTTATTCATTCATTCATTTTCTTTTCGGCTTAGTCCCCTTATTAATCTGGGGTCGCCACAGCGGAATGAACCGCTAACCTATCCATCATGTGTTTTACGCAGCGCCCTTCCAGCTGCAACCCATCACTGGGAAAATGTAACTTTTTATAGTAAGGTGAAAAAAGACTTTCATTAATTCTTTTTATAGAGTACAATCTTTTTTCTCTCTCATTGTTTATAATAAGGGGTGACACGGTGGCACAGTAGGTAGTGCTGTCACAGCAAAAAGGTTGCTAGTTCGAGCCTCGGCTGGGTCAGTTGGCATTTTTGTGTGGAGTTTGCATGTTCTCTCCGTGTTCACGTGGGTTTCCTCCGGGTGCTCCGGTTTCCCCCACAGTCCAAATATATGCAGTACAGTGAATTGGGTAGGCTAAATTGTCCGTAGTGTATGAGTATGATTGAGAATGTATGGATGTTTCCTAGAGATGTGTTGCGGCTGGAAGGGCATCCGCTGTGTAAAACAAAAATGCTGGATAAGTTGGCGGTTCGTTCCACTGTGGCGGCCCCAAATTAATAAAGGGACTAAGCCAAAAAGAAAATGAATGAATGAATGAATGAATGTTTATAATGACCATTCTCCCCCAATATGAGATCATCAATACAGTTTCATGATACAAAGCTCCAAAAATAAAACATCATGGTATATTTCTTCTGCTAGTTACATTACATAATTTTCTACGAGTGGCAGTTCTATAATTTAACACAATAACACGTCACTGCACTGGGGTGCGAATGCCAAACAACGACATAACTCGCGGCTGAACTGCCATAGTACGGTGCATCGTTTGGGAAAAGAACGATGTAGTGACGAGTGTTTCCCAAAAACTGTAGTTTCTCTGTCACAGATCCATCGTTTGAACCACGTTAGTTATAACAAAAACGCCCATTATGATGCTCTAAACGGGGTGGTAACAACTTTTTTAGGGAAGGACCCCATAATTTTTTTGTGCAAATTATATTGTTTTACACGCACAAACATTAAAAAAACAAAATACAGTATTAGTTTTGGTAAAAACATGCACTGGTTTTCCATATTGATTAAAATATATGTAAATGGCACGTATAGAGCCTATGTTTCCTTTACAAATATTACTGAGAACATTACAGATTCTATTCTAAAACATAAAATCACTTACAAAAGCTAACACGTATTCTAATATCATACATAAATCATATAAATAAATAAATAATGAGGCTATTTATAAAGAAATTAAATGTAATATTTATTTCTAATAAAAAAATCCTACTTTAATTATAATATAAATAATATTAATGATGATGATTATTATTATTATCATTATTAAGTAGGATATTGTTTATTTATTTTTTGAAAAGTCTACTTTTACAATTTGACACATGCAAGCCACTGCAGAAATGTTCTAACCAACAGGCCCATGTCATATACAGTACAGACACTTAATAAGATATTTAATAAACAACCTACTATAAAAGCATTAACGTATGCTATATATTTTGTTTTCACAATTTTTGGAGACATAACATAAATTCCGCTTTTAAATCATAGGTCACCTATAGCTTTCGTCATGAGCAATGGCTGTGTTCAAATTAACATAAATGTTTTCAAAGTGCACTGCGAAGGGAGCGTCATTGTAAACATGAAGGTCGCTAAAACTGAACTGTAAAAACACTTTGAAAGCAAATTACACCTAAGAGTGATGACTTTAATTTTTTTTATCTTTAAAAATTCCAAGTTTAAATGTTAGAATGTTTTGAATGAATAGGGCATTGGGGGGATATCTGTGACTAGAACACAGCCAGGAACTATGTTACTAAGTACAGCTCCAGAGGTGTGGTTGCAAGCACACAAGTTTGCGACGCAGTTTGCGAATCTTCATTGGAACAACGAATTTGGGAAACAGCAAATCAACTAATTGTAACAACAGATCTTGCAAACTTAGTTGGCTAACGATGGTTTTCAGAAACACACCGCTGAACAGTAGCAGAAAATGACTACAACATGTAAAATCCTAGTGTCTGCATTATAGCAATAGCATAACTGTAACTTTAGGACCATTACACTACGTGTTTTGTTTGTTATATTTTGGCTGGGTCAAAAATATACTTTTCTTTCCTTTTCTTTGTAATTATATTTTTTTGTACATTTCTTACTATAATAATAATAATGATAATAAATATCAGAATTTTTTTTTTGTTAGTAATGTGCATTGCCAAGAATTTAACATTTTCTCAACATTTCAATTCTATCACATTTGAGATTCTCAAATATCTGCATCACATTGTTCTATCCAAGCAAAATTTACATCTAGAAAGCGTATTTACAGTAATAACTTTAAAAAAAATGCACATATCTCGGTTACCCAAACTGGATGCTTATAACCAGCATTGTGGAAAGTTCCTTTTGAAAGTATCCCACAAAAAGTGACTAGTTGCATTACTTAGTTACTCTTAATGGTAACTAATGCATAGAGTTACTTTTTTAAAATTTTGCTGAGGCTTGATCTCTTTCAGAACTTTTCTTTTCTTTAGGATTTTATTTCAACATTAAATTTAAGATAATGTTATCTTTTGAAAACTTCCTGTGTTGGCAACTTTTAAACATTTTGTCTTGTTTTTAACTTGAATCACTGTCCATTGAGACAAACTTTTTTGCTGTTTCTTTGATGCCTTTAAAATAATAAATACATTCTTACTGTACATTGAGTGCGTGATTCAACATGGCTAAAGTTACAGTTATGCTATTGCTATAATGCAGACACTGGGATTTTACATGTTGTAGTCATTTTCTGCTACTGTTCAGGGGTGCGTTTCCGAAAACCATCGTTAGCCAACTAAGTTCGCAAGATCTGTTGTTACAATTCGTTGATTTGCTGTTTCCCAAATTCGTTGTTCCAATGAACATTCGTTAATTTTAATTCAGAAATATACGTTTTTTTATTTCATTAATTAAAAAAGTAAATCGCATTACATTTTTTAAAAAGTAACTCAAATATTATAAGTAATGCTTTACTTTACATGTTACATGTTTACTTGTTTAGCTACTTTACATAGAAAAGTAATATTATTACGTTTCTCTTATTATTTGTAATGCATTAGTCCCAACACTGCTTATGACTGGTTTTGTGATCCAGGGTCAAAAATGTATTCGATTTTTAGCTAATATTTGTTTTAACCTACTATATAATATTTCCCTAAATTACTGCATTTATTATTATTATTGAATCTTGAAACTCTTGCAATTGTCCAGTGTAGCCTACCTAATGTGCTGTCTTACTCATTATAGCATATGGGCTGACATTATCAGGTGGCTTGTGTCCACACCCAGTCGGGCTCGCGATCATAGCCTGAGCCAGTGTGTCTCCGACAGGGGCGTCAATATGCATGACCTCCTCTCCCTCAGGACTCTTAATACTTTACCCAGATGTGCTCAGCAAGGTCGTACACACGCAGTGTCACACCATCAGATACCCGCCGCGAGGAAGATGGCGCGTGCTGGAACGCTCTCTTGCATATTCGCCCGTGACGTCACAGCTGGGGAAACAGGAAACAGTTGAGGCTACCTGACATCCACGTTCCAGAATGGAACCAATCCAGACAGCAATCAGAGAGAAACAACAAGAAGAGCCCATTAAAAAGGGGATATTTCTTAACTTAAAATACATGCCATGTAGCATTCGGTGACTCGTACATATTAACGTTACTGTAATAGGCGATTAGTTACTTTAAAAAATTTATGTGCAACTTGCCTTAAAAAAAGAAAAGTTTACTTTATTTTTAAAAAAGTGAGTAAACCCATTTTAACTTGGAACTGTTAAGTTGACTTCATAATTAATTCAGTTATTAATTTAAAGTCAATTATTTGTTTTTAAGGAAATGAGTTTTCTCACTTTTTTAAAGTAAAGTCAACTTAATTATTTTAAAAACAATGGATTTACTCACTTTTTTAAGTTAACTCATTTAACTGTTTTGAAAGCTTACTTTTTAAAGTGAAGTCAACTAATTGTTTTAAATTCAACAGATTTACTCACTTTTTTAAAGTAAAGTCAGCTAACTGTTTTGAAAGCAATTGGCTTAAGCTACTTTTTTAAAGTAAAGTCAATTAATTGTTTTAACTGCAATAGATTTACTCACTTTTTAAAGTAAAGTCAACTAACTTTTTTAAAAGCAATTGGCTCACTCACTTTTTCAAAGCAAAGTCAACTGATTGTTTTAAATGCAACGGATTTACTCACTTTTTAAAGTAAAGTCAACTAACTTTTTTAAAAGCAATTGGCTTACTCACTTTTTTAAAGTAAAGTCAACTGATTGTTTTAAGTGCAACTGATTTAATCACTTCTTTTAAAGTAAAGTCAACTAACTGTTTTAAAAGCAATTGGCTCACTGAATTTTTTAAAGTAAAGTCAACTAATTGTTTTAAATGCAACAGATTTACTCACTTTTTTAAAGTAAAGTCAATTAACTTTTTTAAAAGCAATTGGCTTACTCACTTTTTTAAAGTCAACTTATTGTTTTAAATGCATGGATTTACTCACTTTTTTTAAAGTAAAGTCAACTAACTGTTTTAAATGCAAAGGATATACATACTTTTTTAAAAGTAAAGTCAACTAACGGTTTAAAAAGCAACAGGTTTGCTCACGTTTTAAAGTAGTCAACTAATTGTTTTAAATGCAACGGATTTACTCACTTTTTTAAAGTAAAGTCAACTAACAGTTTTAAAAGCAACAGGTTTACTCACTTTTAAAAGTTAACTAATTGCTTTAAATGCGACAGATTTGCTCACTTTTAAAGTGAAGTCAACTAACTGTTTTAAATGCAATGGATTTACTCACTTTTTTAAAGTGAAGTCAACTGTTTTAAAAGCAACAGTTTTACTCACTTTTTCAAGTAAAGTCAACTAACCATTTTAAAAGCAACGGATATACTCACTTTTTAAAGTAAAGTCAACTAATTGTTTTAAAAGCAATGGGTTTACTCACATTTTAAAGTAAAGTCAACTAATTGCTTTTTATGTCAATGTTATTGTTATTGTATTTCCCTTGCTGCGTAAACTGTATTTTATTATAAAAGGAGTTTGTCATATCTTGAATATTTTTAAAAATTCCTCAATATTTTAGTCATTTCAGATCTACACGATTCATGTGAACGACCAATTTCAAGATGAAAATGTCAAATTTTGAAATTACAGAAAGGTAAAGTTTGCACCCCTGAAAAAAATGTAAATGAAAAAAAATATATAATGAAACAAAATAAACCGATTCGCAAATTCCGATGAAGTGTGCATGATTATTAATATCTGTCTTAAAGGCTTGTAGAGAGACAATGCAAAGTCAAACATAAAACTGAGTTTGTTATGCTGTAGTAAAGTGTGAAACCAAGTTTTTGATAGACACTTAACCAAACAAACAAGTTATTAAACTAAACAAGTTGATTGTTTGCATATATTTAATGCAATATTTTAAGCCTTAAAAACATTCTGCACATTAATGTAATTCTGAAGCACTGTATTGTACTCTGTCCTATTTAAGGAACATGGAAATAGAGGCCATGCTGTGGGTGACACTGAGCGCAGTGTATTCTTAGTATGTAGCATGGAGAATTATTCAAGTTTCACACAGGAAGAGATTGTAGCAGATGAGTTGATTGTTTGGCCTGGTTTCCTGAAAGTCTCCGCACTGACTACAATGAGCTGCAGTGCTTATGAGAAACGCTAGAGAAAAACCTTTAGAATATATGTTGTGATGGTCATTGTATACATATCAACACTTATTTATTCACCTTATTCACCTTCTATGTGAAGCTGCTTTGACACAATCTACATTGTAAAAGCGCTATACAAATAAAGGTGAATTGAATTGAATTGAATTATTTTTGCAGTTTAAGTGTGAAGCAAAATATAAATATATCCAAATATATCACTGCTACTCATTGCTGACAAAAAAAACTTAATTTTTACGGCTTACATTGGATGACATTTTAAAATATGTCCAGTTACAATCAAGCTATTCATCCAATGATAGCAGATGTGATTCTTCATTGACAATCCTACGGTGGCAGAGAGAGGTTAACACGCTGCAATTTAAGAAAGCACATGCAATAACAAAAAACACCAGCAAATTAAGAAACGATCTTCATCAGTTTGACAGCACACCTGTTGCAAATTGTCACAACACAAACTATGGAAGAAACACACAGCAAATTGGTCAAAACACAAACGACAAAAGAAAACACAACAGAAGAAACGCGCTGCAAGTTGGTCAAAACACAATGGAAATGTTTCAAGAGGACCCAAAAACATGACGGACCCAGCTGAGAAACGGACCCGCCGTGACTTGTTCAGTGAAGTGATTAGTGGTCTTTGAAGGGTGTAATATCCTGATTACACGATTCCGTTGTCTTTTGTTAATTATGAGTCTAATTAATGATCAACTGAAACGTTGCGTTATTAAATAAATTAACTACGTCCACATCTCAGCTGGGTCCGTCATGTTTTTGGGTCCTCTTGAAACATTTCCGTTGTGTTTTGACCAACTTGCAGCGCGTTTCTTTTGTTGTGTTTTCTTTTGTTGTTTGTGTTTTGACCAATTTGCTGCGCGTTTCTTCCTTTGTCTGTGTTGTGACAATTTGCAAGAGGTGTACTGTCAAATTTATGAAGATCGTTTCTTAATTTGCTGGTGTTTTTTGTTATTGCATGTGCTTTCTTAAATTGCAGCGTGTTAACCTCTCTTGGCCACCGTACTACAATCCTCACCTAAATACATTTTTAACTTCCATGCAACTACAAGACAAATAATTCAAAATTCCCTGACTTTCCCCTGACAAGTTCCCTGACTTTCACTGACTGAAAAGCTGAATATCGATTACCTGTAATGAACAGAAAAAAACAGGCAGCTGTGTTGAGCAGTGCCTCCAGAATTTTGTGATTCTGTGATTGCTGAATTTAACACAAAATCAAGCAAATGCCACAAAATTTATTGACGCTTGCCAGTTTTTCTTAATTGCTTCAGGTTTTGGCCAACCTGGACACTGTTCAAATTTATTCCATTCAATCTGCATTGTTTTATAATAAACAACAGTATATTTGTGTATTAAAGTGCTCATCTAGTTTGTAATAACTCAAAGCATGATGTGACATCATTGCAATGCGCATTCAGCCATGAGCATATTTGAAAAAGGCTACTTCTGTTCTATTGATTGCTACAATTTGACATTTTAACATGATTTGTTGAATGGTGTTGTTGAAAAGATTTTAACAATGTTGTTTTTGCCCGTATCAGTAGGTTTTAAACAATTTCTCTTAGTGTTCCCTTTACACTAAGAGGCCAAATGTTCATTACAAAAAAGTAATGAAGAACTAAAATGTGTAAATGAATGTATATTTTCACAGCAAAATAACACAAGAAATGCTGCAAATATTGAAAAAAATCAACACAAAATCTGTCATCTTAGGCTGCAGTAACAAGACATTTTTCCCACAAAATTCAGGAGGGACTGGTTGAGCACTGAGCAGACAAAACGCAGCCACAGACAGCATTTTTACAGGTACTGGCTGGTGACTACATTGTCTGTTGACAAGTGGCAAAAAATTAAATGGCGGTGAAAAGTAGCCTAAGAATGTTATATAAAGAATAAAATGTATAGGAAAAAATATTGTGGAAAAATGTGATGAATGGCAAGTAAAATATTTAATGACAAATAAAAATCCCTGATATTCCATGACTTGATATAATAATATTCCCTGACTTTCAATGTATAGAAAAGATTTTAAAATTCCATGATATTCCAGAAATCCCAATATGGATATTTGAATCCAGCTAATGCATCCAGGGAAGATATTTTGAAATATGCGCAATACCAAAAGTGACTAAATGCTAAGAGGATAAAATTCTTTATGTATCATTTTAGATGTTTAGATGTTTAGAGCCTAAAAAGCCTAAAAAATTATAAACATATTTTGCCACTGTTGCATACAGTATTACCAATTGGTAACTGTTTATTTGTCCACATTTTGTTCAATTGTTTTATCTGAATGTTATTTGCATTGATTAAAGTATACTATTTGGTTTTAATATTTGTTGTGGGATTTACTCAGTTATTATATGTGGTCAGCCACATGTGGGCCGCATAAGGGGTAACAGAACTCAGCCTTACTAATCTTGCATATAAGGCCCATATCTGGGCCACATAAAAATATATTACATGGCTCATGCTTGGCTGAGTTGTGGCACTACTTTGGTTCAGTTCTGGCTAAAAGGATGTGGGCTAGTTCTGGGCCGGGGAACACTATCTGATCTGGGCCACATCTTACCAGTTCATCTGGGCCAGATCTGGGCCAAAGGTAATTTGTTGACTGAGAAACTACTAACCCCCAAAACCCTCTCCTCCCATCGATTCGCACGCTGAATTAACTGAAGCAATCAACTGATGTTTTGCTGAGAATTAATGTTGATACCTCTCATCTATTCTAGACAGTCCTCACATTAATTCATTTTTATTTTCAAGCATCACCTGAAATGTTACTAAATGGTTACGACCAGTTGGCCAACAATTTAACTAAACGTATAAACTAGCGGAAAGCACGACTATGATTGTTTAGCTAAAGCTAAAGAATAAACAAATACACTTAGTACCTAAATGGTTCTCTAAGAAATTGTCTTTTTCTCACATTTGGGGTAAATAAGTCCATTAAAATATACATTGTTTAGTAGGCCTAGGCCTAACGTTAAATGTTCTACTTTGTAAGGCTGCGTCACTGTTTTACCTGAAAAACGTGCTTTTCACGGTCATTTCTCTGAGGATTTCGAACGAATCGGTTCATCCATGAATCACATGAAGTCGAGTCATTTCAGTGATCCGCTCAGTCAACGCGTTTCCTCTGAGAGGCTTTCTAAAGTTTCTAGACCGTCATTCTAGACCGGTAAGTGACCAATTTACTGAAGGGAAGAAACTGATTCTCTAATCCACATTTTATTTCAGTTTTGAAACTGTACCTATCTTAATTAATCAATAATTAAAGAATCAAAGAGGAGCAATGTTTTTGGTGTCTGTATCAAATTACTTTACAAATTCTGTAGGCTACACATATCTTTTCTCTAGAAAGCAATGCAAGTGTGTTTATTTTAATGGTTTATAGCCTATACATTTCTCATACTGTAGGTGAAATAATGTTGGTCATTCGGCTAAAGAGATACAAGTAAAAGTTTAACAACAGGCTAATTATGGTCTGTTGTCATTCATTCATTCATTCATTCTCCCTTCGGCTTAGTCCCTTTATTAATCCGGGGTCGCCACAGCGGAATGAACCGCCAACTTATCCGGCATTTGTTTTACGCAGCGGATGCCCTTCCAGCCACAACCCATCTCTGGGAAACACATCCATACATTCTCATTCACACACATACACTATGGACAATTTAGCTTACCCAATTCACCTGTACCGCATGTCTTTGGACTGTGTCTTTGGACTGTGGGGGAAACCGGAGCACCCGGAGGAAACCCACGCAACCACGGGGAGAACATGCAAACTCCACACAGAAATGCCTACTGGCCCAACCGGGACCTGCCCCAACTGGGGATCGAACCAGCGACCTTCTTGCTGTGAGGCGAACGTGCTACTCACGCGCCACCGTGGCGCCCATGGTCTGTTTTCTTCAAATATATTTTTAAACATAAGTGATTATATAGTTCTTTGTTATATTTAATTAAAAAACTTTAAGTGATTACAAAAACTAATCATAAACAAGTACTGTGATCTGAGTCCTTTACATGATCTATATGCCTGAGAATAATTTCTCAGTCATATATGTACATAAGCCTGCACCAAATGTATTGGGTGTCATGGCAAGATGGAATTAATAAATACCAATCATGGTATTGCAGGATATTCTTAAATAGTTCAAACAAATCTTATTCATCCCGCTTTAAATCTCTTTGTCAGCAAGTTTACATATATCTAAAGAAGGTTTATGCTTAATGAGCATTTGAGTATTTGCTTATGATGTTGCACACCACCTCTGACTTTTAGAGCAAGTGCGCAATGACACAAAGGAGAGGTCAACAGCAGACAAGTTATTGTTTCACCTGGAATAAAATCAAATATTTCAAACGTATATAAACATACTCATTGCTGTCGTACTGTGTGTGGTTTACACGACTCAATGCCCTTCCCCAAGGCCAGTTGAATAGGTGGTTTTGGGCCCACTGATCTTAGAGGTGTCTGGGTCAAAAGCTATACAGTTCGGGCCCCGGCCTGGGGGCCCTTAAACATCGAGTCAAATGCTGTTAATAACATCTCGCTTGTGAAAAGAAATTGGAGACACAAAAGATGGATGTGGCTTGAAATGTTTCAGAAAAACGAATGCGTCGATTCAACCCACATCATAACCAAGTGCTCGCAGCACTTGTCTTCGGAGCCAGTGACAGAGACAGATTAAGAAAATCTGTGCTGAGCCCGGTGTGTGGCCGAACCAGAGGAGGGTCAAATCGAAGCCCTAAAAAAACACGGCGTGAGATATTAATCAACGAGAGCCATGTTTCCTCCCTGCTAAAACGAACAGCAGGTTCCCTTTCCCTCGCCATGGGCTCTTTTAATGCGGGGACCGGCCGGGGCCCAAACATCCTGACGGAGAGAGGCTTTACTCTTATCAGGCAGGAAACACTGCTTCTCCGCCACATCCTCTTTACAAGAAACACGACTCAACCGTTCCCAAAAAACGCAGGAAGACCAAGCCAGACTCCAGGATTTGTCAAACGCCCGCCACTGCCTCCCTCTTTCCCCCACTTCAGATTCCTTTTATCAGAAAAGAGGAGGAATTTGAAAAGAGAGACAGAGGGAGAAAAATAAAAAACGATGAACGTGTAAAACAGTTGACGGGGACGAGGTGTATTTATTTATTTCGCAGAGATTATGAAAGTCTGCATCAGCAAGATAGGACAGGCAGCAGAGGGGGGCGAAGGTATAGGGTAGGAGGGGAGTTCCAGCGCTCCGCTTAAGACACGCACCCAGAATAAGACTGGGGGAAACAAAAGGCCCATGGAGATGGAGGCGGGGAGAAAAACAGCAGAGCCTGTTTTACACTAATCCTCTGATCCGCGGAGGAGTGAAACTGAGTGCATAATGGGTGTTGCTGATAGCAAACTGGGAACACAGGGTGGATACCGCCAGTGGTTATGGCGACAACCAGCCACGCACCAAACAAAAAAAATGTTTTGAGGTCAGCCTTCTTGAAAGGACCACAGACATTCAATACTAAAATAAAAGAGTGTATAAGGAAAAAGTTGAGCCGTAAATATTTACTTTTTTTAAATTACAAAACTTCCCATAAAGTGGATTATATGCACTCTAATAACAAAAATTGATTTTTCTTAAATGTGAACAAAATTTTTCATGAAGCAATATTTGTACTCATAAATATTATAAATGAAACTGACAGATGGATTAACAATAATGAAACATCAGATAAAGCATGTAAACACTCATAACTATTAGACGAGAGTCAAAATGGGAATAATAACAAATTTAACCACCAATTACAAAAGCAAGAGTCATTTCATCTTTATATTGGGTTTTTATTTAGCGGCATCTAAGTCAGATGGGACCTCAAAACATTCATTTTAATATATTACCGAATAAAGTAACTTTTTATTCTTAAATCCAGACCTACAGACAGAATGACTGTGCTGTACTTAAAACACAATGCAGTTTATCATGAAATCTGAAAATCCAAGTCCTTGTCACCAAAATGGACTAAACAGAATGAAATACTGAATAAGAATATTGAGCTGTGCTCATCCGCTCTGTGTGGATATCAAAACCAAGAATACTCAATGTATAAACTCAAAAATTTTATTTGAATTAAATTAATACGGCAAACCTAAAACTGGCATACAATAGTTTTCATTATTATTGTTCTTGTAAATGTTTATGAGTATACACATAATTTTGTTGAAATGAATGTAAAGGGAAAACAAAAGGCAAAATGTCCTTCGAAATCATGTCCTACAAAGGAAGAGACCAGCCTCACTTAAATAATTCTTGAGGTAAAACAATTGAGGTTTTTAAAAACATCAACAACTGAATATATCTGGACTGGAAAACAAAGCAATACAATAAGCTTTAATGCAAAGCAATTCGATATATAAATAAGCTTTATAGCATATGTACATGCTTTTGTGGCAAGATATGAGAGCATTTCTATGTTTGTCCATTTTTTTTTCGTTCTTTAACTTCCGTTCTCCTTTTGGAAACAAAGATGGGAATGAACTTCAGTTTTTTTTATCTATGCATCCCTGAGGTGTCCTTTGACTTCCTGTAGCTTCTTTTTTCCGCTTGCTACACAACCCCCCCTTTCACCTGCCAGTCACATTGCTGACCCATGATGAGCCCACAGTCTCTGTCTGTGACAATTGTCTCTGTTTTGGCGTTTATGAAATGCTGTAGTTGTTGTAGTAGGCTGCCGTGGCATCAGCCAGTACAGAAATGAGACTGGTCTCTGTAGCGCTGCTGGAACAAACGGAAGCCGGCGTTACCTGGATGTGTCCCGTCACTGTCATCCCACCCTGCTCAGGGTGATAACTAGTGGAATTTAGGTACTGGTCGAACTCATCTCGGTCCACCTCACCCAGTAATTCAGCCTGGCTCAGCTGGTCCAGACCCTCCAGGTGCCCCTGTTCTGGAGGAGGCGAAAGCTGCCCCAGGTGCCCCTGGTGATGGATATGAACCTGGGGGAATGAAGGGCTATAATATGACAGCGGAGGGCCAGCGATAAGAGTCGCTCCACTTGCCTGGTGGGACATCGGGATGTGGCCCAAATGTGAGTGCAGAGATGCTTGCTGGGAGTAATCTGGATGGTAAGGGGGTGGACTGCTCATGTGCGCCGGTGTGGGACGTCTATCTTCTGGGCAGGAGTTGGAGGACGAGCAAGAGCTGGTGGAGACTGAACTGGAGGACGAGTAGTAGGACTGGTGTTCGTGATCCACTGCGTCCAGAGGGGACATCTCAGGTGGAGTGGGTAAGCCATACGGGTACGTATCGAAGCTGCTGTTGGAGCTGGCGGGGTCTCTGAAAATCCTGACGCCAGGTAAAGCAGCGCCAGGAGATCCGAAACCACCACTCACGCCGCTCTCGTCATCTTTATCAAGCGGGTGACAGCAGCCTCTGGGATCCGGAAGGGAATTTTGGTCGGGGCCGAGGGTGGTCAGGAGGAAGCCCGGGTCCACTCGTTTACAGATGCGCTTTAGCTGCTTCTTCCTGCGGGGACGGTATTTATAATTGGGGTAGTCCTGCATGTGCTGTACCCGCAGACGCTCGGCTTCCTCCACATACGGCCTCTTTTGTGGAGGAGTTAAAGCTTTCCATGACTTTCCTGTTGGAGAGAAAAAAACAAGCATGTTAAACTTAATTATATATTTCATTTATATAAAGATTCATTTGGAGATTGGTTAATTACAAATGATTCCCTTAGCAAAACTAAAAACAATTACATGGTAATTACAGAGTTATAAAGCTGCATCTAGTGTGCTTTCATTCTGCAATATAAGACTAAATTTAATTGAATAATTGGTATTTTGTAAATATTTAAGCAATACATATTAAAAAAAGATCAGTTAATATAAAAGCTTTAAATGTGTATTTTTTTTTAACATAATTTAAAAAAAACTTTTAAATGTTTATTATTTGTGATTTGGTATTCGTTTATATCATTTGAATTCATTAATTTTGATTATATTAGTTACATAATGTTTAATTAAATAAAAAGAAAAAACAAACGATACACGTATGACGTGTATTTTAATATATTCTTATTAGTTATTTGATTTGGTTTGTTTAGGTTAATTTTCATATAAACATAGAGATCAGATTGATTTTAAATAGATTTTATTTCTGTATGTATTTTAGACAGCTTTATTTATTGCTGTTCTAAGTGTAGTTTAAAAAGTGATATCGTTTCTAAACTGTATAAAAACATGTTTCAAATTTATTTTCATTTATTATTTATTATAGTTTCATGTATTTATAATTTAAAGTATGAAACGTAAATATCTTGTATGCTCATGATACAATCCAAATGACTTATATCAGAATTATTTCATCAGTATTTTACGTTACACTCCGTTTATTTTAGTTTCGCAGGAAAACATTCAGCTCAGGCTTCTAAAACAATTAATAAATGTATATTTCATTTAATTTTAGTCTTTATTATTAGTTTTGACTGCAGAAAGTAAAACAGCTGTGTAACGGAAGATTAAAGACTTACAAAACTCGCCAGTGACATTAATAACATTAGAACAATTATTATTACTATTAATTTATAAATATTATTTTTTCTAATAATTAGAGAAAGCACAACATTAATATCTTACCAAGCATCTTGCTGAGTTCCGCGTTGTGGAGGTCTGGGTTCTGCACTGCAAGTCTCTTGCGCTCATCTTTGGCCCACACCATGAAGGCGTTCATGGGTCTCCTTATGCGCGGCTCCGACACCTTGTCCGCGGGAGCTCTGTGAGAGGTGTGTCCGTCAGGTACGTCCGCGTTTCCCGCAGAGCACTCAAAGCTCTCCGGCCAGGACGAGTACGCGCTTATCAGAGCCGCCATGTGCGCTGTCAAAACTTCAGCTTCCCTTTGTCTCAAACTTTGTTTCTCGGGCGCAGAGGCGACCTGTAGTTTTTCTTTCGTTTCTTAATGAAAAGCAAGGTCAAAAGCGCAATAACAAGAGATGGGTTTGATTGAGCAGCTGGTGGTTGAAGAGCTCAGTGAGAGAGATGAGAGTGTGGTGCTCGACTCTCCCTCTGTGATTCACTGTTTCCTCCGGCATTGGGAAGCGCTTTATATGTGAGGAGCAGCTTCCAGCACAGGCCCACGGGAGGATCTCAGCTCCTCCTTGACTGCAACCTGAGACCAACGACAGAAGAAAAGAAAAAACAGAGGTGACAAAAATATTTCAACAGCTTTACTACTAAATCACGTCATTATGGCTGTTGGTTGGGTTTGTTTTCGTGACTGTTTTCAGTCAATGACAGGGTTTTCTTTACTAGGAGTAGGCAACTGATATGTATATATATGGTGTATTTATTTAAGATTTTTAAAAGTAGTTTACTATAATTTTTTTGGATTTTTTTTTTGGATTATACTTTTAACATGATGAAGGGGGATAGGCTACTCTCTTCGTTGGCGCTTCAGTTCAACGCTTTCTCTTTATTAAGAACAATTGTGACCCTGGATGACAAAAATATATCTATAATTTTTTTGAAAATGAGATTCATACACCACCTGAAAGCTGAATAAATAAAAGCTTTCCATGTATGTATTGTTTACTAAATTAGAATAATATTTGACAGACATCTGGATCTGGAGGGGCTCAGAAAAATCCTTTAAAAAGTCTTTATAGTTGAACAATTTAAGCTTTTAGCAATGCATAATAAAAAAACAACACATTTGTATATTTACAGTGATGATTTTTCGCATAAAATTAATATTTAGAATTTTGACAAATGTACAGTCCAACATAAGACTGATACACTGCAGGGTCAAAATTTTCCTCCAAAACGAGATCTTGTATTGGTCATTTTGGGAATACAATAAGTTAAAAATATAACTTTGGATGTAACACATCAGTTCTGTGTATTATCACTAATAGCCTACATCCTTAATACATTATTTTTTCTTTAAAATAAAAATTCTAAAACATGTTTTCTTTTTGCTGTGATGCCACAGAAGATTTTTGTTTGTTTGTTTTGTTTCCTTATGGAACTTTCAGTCAAAAAAAAATTTGTGTGTAAAATATGAAGCCTTTTTTCTACTGTAAATGCAATTGTGCATTGAAAAAGCTTCTGTGATTTCAAGTTTCTTCCTGGATTCAATGATTCAAATAAAGAGAAACCGTAAAAAGAGATATTTTAAAGAGTGAATCTCATAGAAGAACCTCAAAACCTTTGACTAAACATTTTGAAAAATAGCTTAAATTTAAATAGCTTGTCTTTGGAAACCACTGATCCGAAACTGTTTTCACTCTGAAATCTCGGCTTTTACTGTAGAAAGAAGGCTTTATATATATTTTCACACTAAGAAATTTTTGACAGCAAAGTTGTATAGGGAAACAAAAAAACAAAAACAAACACACACACACAAAACTTCTGTGGCATCACTGCTAAAAAGAAAACACGTTTTAGAATCTTTATTTAAAAGAAAAAATAATGCATTAATGATATAAAAAAATTCAGAACCCAAAAACACAGATCTGAGATGTTACATCTAATGTTACATCTGATCTAATGTTACATTTTGAACTTATTTTATTCCCAAACTGACCAACACAAAAACTCATTTTGGAGGAATTATTTGACCCTGCAGCACAAAACCAGAATAATTACAAAGAAATCACATGTAGCATACAGAATCAAAAGTAGAAAGTTAATTATTACTTTCTTATAAAACATTGCGCTCTAATCTTTATTTGATTTACAGAATAAAAATGTATTTAACAGTTTATGCATCGAAAAATACCCCTTTTGGATTAGTTTGAAACATTCATGTGGACAATTAACCCCTCCATCCTTAAAAGTTGAAATAGGAATCCAATTTAAACACAAGGCAAAAAAATATATTTAACATATTAGTAGGGCCAGACGGAATATGCGGACAATTTTTGCTTTTTCTGCAGAGTATTTTGTTAAAAATCTGCGGATTATGTGGAATGATTTTGGGAGTATCATAACTAAAACCTAAACATATGAAATAAAAAGTAATACCTTTTTAACTTTTATTTATGTTTACAATGGAAATCCAATTAGATCCACTTTATTTGGTAAACAAAGCAAGCCTCTCATATAAAATCTCTGCTAAAAGACAGAAAATATTACTTTACAAACTGTATTGTGAATAAATCATGTGAATATTTTCATATTAGTCAGTATTAATACTGAAATTAATTTAAAAACTGAATAAATATACATTTACACACGTTTTTTACCAGTAAATAAACAGAATCAATGATGGGCTAAAAATCAACATACAGAATAAGTCACTGAAGCCCATATGTTATATTGTGTACAGTCCCCTCTTAAGATTGCTTTTAGACACAGTGCACACACACACACACACACACACACACACACACACAAACACACACACAAACTGCAATCAGAAGCCAGGACCAGGATTATCCATTTTATGAATTTTGATTTAAAATTTGGAAGCCTGCAATAAATGCTGATGCCAGGGTGAGTGTGAGTGTGGTTAGCTGGCATACGAGTATACAGTTCATTCATTTTGTGGTTGTTGGCACAGTTGCACAACTTAAATTTATTTATTTATTTTTAAATTCACATTCTGTCCTATCACAAATGTTTTAACCAATGAGAGACAAATGAAGTGTATCTGAACAATTGTTCCACTAAAAGATCCTCTCCACTTCTAGAATTTACAGTTCTAAATATAGAAACAGTGTTGAAATGTTGCTATAAATGGATTTATCAGAGACCATGACGTTTAATTTACTATGTCATTTTTACTAGAGGGAACTGTTATTTAACTTAACCCAAGCATGACACAGAACAGTTTTCCCCTTACAGAATTTACCTCACTTACTCATCAAAACCGGTCGTTCAGCACCGTGATTCACATCTCAGATAGTTAATATCCTCCCGTATGCTTCAGGTGCTCCGCTCTGACTGTTTCCACACGTTTACCTCGACTGAAACTCAGACGCTCAGATTCCTGTTGACAACTGATGAAAGCTGAAGGAAAGACGTGAAGAGTTCAGAATAAACAATAAGCTCAAAATCCATCCTTTAACAACTAATGTGAATGAATGCTAGAAGTACCGCTGAGCGACCATTGAGGTGCCTCCTGTTACAGTATACGACAGGTTTCCAGCAGCGAACAAGCCGAGGATGAACATCATTAAAATGTGGGCTTTATTCCTCCAGGAACAGGAAGAGGAGCTTGATGCCCCAGATTGCAAAAAAAAACATTACGACAGAAAATGGCACTCCACTTCCTGCTCTCCTGGTCCTACCTGCACATTTTTGGGTGTGATGTGCCGACAGCGAGATAAACATCTTTGTGGTTCTGCATTTGGAGACACTTCTTCCTATTTCATCTGATTAGCATTGGGGAAATGCAGACGTGCATGTGGTTTTGAGTTGTTGCAATTGGACAGCTATACATTGTGATCCTAAAAGTTTATAGGTGATTGTTGTCCTTATTGGGATCTTTAGGAGTTACTTTAAGACCTCATGTTTTGTCACAATATTACACATATACAAAAGGCCTATCTTTCACAGTTTGGGTAAATCTCATTCGATAAGTGATTGGACTATGTGTTTTATTTTATGTGAAAGTAAATGTATCTGTAGTGACCAGAAAAGAGAAGCTTTTTTTTTAATGTTGTTGCAAAAAGGCACCCACTCAAATGTGTTTCATATTTTGAAGAATAATAATTTCATGACCTATTAAATGACTGTAGTTTAGGATCACAGCGTAGCACCAAAATACTAATTCATTGCCATTTTAATTCTTTATACTTTCAACTATCCTCTAAATTGATAGATTTTTATCCATGTCATCAAAAAATAAGTTTGTAATCATTTAAAGTATAATCATATTAGCATGATCTGTTTTTCTTTCTGTGTTTCACACATATTTTGACATTTACTATCAAATTTTCAAGTTTGACTTAAAACATAACAATAAACCTATGAATACTACAAAAGAAAACAGAGGGTTTCATTATTGGGTCAGAGAAATTTCTGAGCGTTGTCATGAGATGACATGAGATGTATTAGTACAGTGGCTCTCAAACTTTTTTCACCAAGTACCACCTCAGAAAAAAATTGTCCCTTCAAGTACCACCGTAATGACCAGTATTGAAATACAGTACAGCATTGCACAGTTCCAAAACATGGCAGATTAATTCTGCCTCATTATTATGAGTATTTATTATTGTCAGCTGCTTTGAACATTCTAAATAGTTTGAATATTAACACTGTACTGTACTTACAGGTAAGAAAATAAATAAATAAATAAACATTCATTTTCTTTTCGGCTTAGTCCCTAAATAAATAAACATCAACAATTAAATTAAAATGTGCTTTTAAAGTTAATTAAAAATGGCACTTTACTTAAGTAAAAAGAAAAGTAAAAATATTATCCTTATTATTCCTTGGACCTCATAAATACACTCTATATGTCACCATATTCATAAATAAACTATTTTTGAAATATATGCTGCATGTATATATAATATCACTTATTTGTATGTCTTAAAAATCTAAACATTAACTTGTATTTTAAATATATGAATTGGATTTACATATTTAAATGAGAAATTCGATCTGCTTACTGCGCATTAGAGTAGGCTTTGTGTGTCAGAAAAGCAAGTGTTTAAACTATACCGGTCAACATTGGGATATAAAAATGCGAGATACGCCCCCAACAACCGTTGCAATGCTACAAATATTGCTTCAAATGATAAAATGCATAACAAACATTAGAAAACTGAAAATAAAATAAAAGGTTTAGCCTATTAAAGTCATTTTACCGATTCAGCAATTGGTAGCAAATTATTCAGCAGTTTCTCCGAGTACCACTAGAAGGAAGCCCGCGTACCACTAGTGGTACACGTACCACAGTTTGAGAACCACTGTATTAGTACATTTGGTCACGCTTTAAAAAAGGTCCATTTGTTAACTGATAAATTCAAACTTTGCTTCTGCTACTGCATTAGTCTAATGTTACTGTAAAAATATGCAGGCTGTGGTAAACTTTATGTCAGCTTTGGCAACTTCTGATGCTGAAATGTGGACCACTCTTGGCTTGCTTAGAGGAACTTAAACTTTGGCTCTCAAGCAATTTTTTTTTATTTAAACGAAAACAAAACTGAAGTAATTGTATTTGGGCACAAAGAAAATTCTCTCTTAAATGTCAGTGGCCTCACATATTACCCAGTGTGCAAGAAATCTCGATGTTATGTTTGAAGAAAACTTAAAATTTGACAAAAAGATCATTACTGTTGTAAAATCTTGCTTTTACCATCTCAGACAACTGTCTAAAGTCAAGCCACTTTTATCCCAGAGAAATTTTCAAACATTGATTCATGCCTTCGTAACAACACGTCTGGATTACTGTAACTCTCCATTTTGGTATTTCTCAGTCTTCTCTCTCTCTCGCCTGCAGCAGGTACAAAATGCGGCTGCTAGACTACTCTCTGGCACCTACAAGCATAAGTCGGTAACTCCGATTTTAACTGCACTTCACTGGTTACTCATTCAATACAGAATTGATTTTAAAATGTTATTATTTGTTTACAAAGCCATCAATAATCTTGCTCCTCAGTGCCTCACAGACCTGCTTTGCCCGTATACCCCCTCTCAAACCTTGAGATCCCATGATCTCAATCTACTCACTGTCCCCAGAACGTGCCTTAAAAACCGAGGAGATCGAGCGTTTGCTGGTACTCTGGAACAGTCTACCAACTCACATTAGACTTTCCCCCTCCACCTCTGTGTTTAAGTCTGTTTTAAAGACCTATTTATTCTCTCTCGCTTTTAATACTCCTTGATCATTGTTTAATTGATTTTTCATGTTAATTGTTTCTTTTATATTCTGCTTTCTTCTCTGTCTTTAGTACTCCTATGTACAGCACTCGGTTGTCAACCTCAGTTGTTTTTAAATGTGCTTTATAAATAAATATTGTATTGTATTGTACGTGTTGACATTCATTCATTGATTTTCTTTTTCGGCTTAGTCCCTTTATTAATCCGGGGTCGCCACAGCGGAATGAACCGCCAACTTATCCAGCATTTGTTTTACGCAGCGGATGCCCTTCCAGCCACAACCCATCTCTGGGAAACACATCCATACATTCTCATGCACACACACATACACTACGGACAATTTAGCTTACCCAATTCACCTGTACCGCATGTCTTTGGACTTTGGGGGAAACCGGAGCACCCGGAGGAAACCCACGCAACCACGGGGAGAACATGCAAACTCCACACAGAAATGCCAACTGGCCCAGCCGGGGATCGAACCAGCGACCTTCTTGCTGTGAGGCGAACGTGCTAACCACTAGGCCACCGTGGCGCCCACGTGTTGACATTTCGCATTAAAAAAATGCCGGCTAGTATTTGAATTTTGGTTAACATGAAATATTAAGTGAGTTTCTATAAATGTATTCTGTTATTAGTGTATTTAATTTAATATGAATAATTTATAACAGAAAATTTTATTTCAAACTACTAAACTACTTTGTTAAACTAGAATTTAATTGTCAACATCGAAACTTGTTAGAGAAGAGGTTGCATCTAAATTTTTTAGTCTTTGTTACAAAACGTTAATGGGTTTTGATCATTTACAAATATTCTAAATTCAAAGATTTATGTTAATGTAAAAATAAACCTTAAATAAATGCTTTAGAAGGATTTTTCATGTTAATTTATTATAGTTTCAATTTCATTTCTCTTTCCCTACATGACAAGTTACTTTTTTTAAACAAGAAACTAATTTAATCTCATTCCTTCTTAGACAAAAAACCCTCAAAAGCCAGGCTGTCCACCGTGAGAATACAGTACAGGTAGGATGTAGCTCCATTATTTAATTGTCACAAACGGGTTTGACGGTGCTTTCAGATTTACCTCAGAAGCCGATGCCATTTATAGCGGGTTGCAGTCAGTCATGACACGTAAACAAACGAAGCCGTTGTTGTGTGGCAGATTCTGCATTTATTGTTCTGAATAACATAAGCTGTCCATTTCCTTTTCCCTCTCTTTGCTCCACACACACCCACTCGGACTCCAAACAAGATCATTTAGCTCTGGAATTCATATAGCCTACGTTTTGCTCGAATCCTCAAAATTGCCCACACAGGTGAACAAACAGTACACGAAGACGTCAGTTCCACTGGATTTGATTAATCTAGTAAAACAGGACATCCTTTGGTATTGCAGATTTCCAGAGGATCAATATTGACCGTGTGACAAGGTCATTAGGATATTAAACAAAAGCATCGTATTTGCTGCCAGTTACTCCGCAGCAGCTCAAGATTTCAGTCTTGTATGCTTGACATACATAGGATAAGCTCGGCCCAATGGAGGACATTATCATTATGAAAAGCTCAAAGCTTCGCATTAGCCTGACAAAGAGAAGCAGGTTCACACCGAGCAGTGCACTATTTATCACGAGCTCAAAAAAGGGAAGAAATTGTTTGTTTAGCGTCGTCATTAAGGATACATGGATAATAGGGGAGATTTAAAATAAGTCCTATGATCCATGTCCCAAAACCGTCCATTTGTATAAATCATGCTGACAGTAAACACTCCTGACATCTAGGGCTGGTCGAGTTGTTGAAGAGAAAACCAAGATGGCAGATTCGAATCAAGATTGAAATCATTAATAAAAAGTCTTCTATCTTTTAATACTAAGAACTGCTTAATAGCGATTGATCAGTGAGATTTTGTCACTGAAATGTATAAATTACACATATGCTGTCATTTTTTGTCACATTTTTTTTTTTTAATTCAACAAAAAAATGTTTGTGGAAACTCAATAATTGGCTTGAGAACGACTTTTCATAAGGTTAAGATTTGAATGTCATGCACTCAATAAGACTGACAGAATAATAAAGGTTCAAAAGCTCAAAGTAGTTATAAGTTTGTAAGATTCTTATGTAATTGCTAGAACATTCTAACTTGTTAGCCTATACAGGCCGCAATGTAGCGAATGCTGATTGAAATCTTTTTTTAAAAAAATGCTAAACATGTTAATTAGCATTGATTAATGCTAAAAACAGATTCCATACACATTTTTACTACTAAAATTCCACGACTTTTCCATGATTTTTCCAAGAGTTTCAAGTCCATTTTCATGACCTAGTGTTTCATGCAATGTCTATGCGTGGTAAAAGAAAAACAATGCATGTTCAAATTTATTACAGCATATTGTAAAACACACAAAAATCTACTTAGTTTCAATTTACATTTATATCAATGTTAAATTGATTTAGATAATGTTTTTACCACGTGGGGTTTATTTATAAACTAATTTCGAGAGGATCACGTGCTTATGATTGAACACAGCTGGTATCACATCAGCCCCGTATATCGCAGCAATTAGACGAATCCTGACACACTATAAATTACCAGAGCTTTCTCCTCCAGTCATCCTCATCTTGAAGAATCCCACCTTCCACCCCAACTCCTCCCCTTCTCTGATAGGGCGGCAAAATGGCCCAGTGGTTAGCAGTTGGTTAGAACACTGTTGGTTCAGCCCCCACGAGCTGGTCAGCGTTTCGTTTGAGTTTGCATGTTCTCTCAGTGTTTGTGTGGGTTTTCCCCAGTTTCCTCCCACCGTCCAAAAACATACAACATAAGTAAATTGACTACCTTAAAATAGCATCTTAAGGCAACTCTAATCAGATATATCTCAGCACGTTCACAAGCAGGGGAGTTCTCAAGACTCACCTAAGCTCAAACTCTCCTCTCGCCTTTCAAACGGGATGGAGCCCTCAGGCTCAAGGATATTCTGAGCTCAGGGCTCACTCCTGGGACAGCATTCCAAATACCCTTTATTATCAGTCATCAGCTAAGTGTGAACTCTTGATACTAATAATGTGAGAGTATGTGATTGGCCAAGGACAGAAAATAAGTAAATAAGCTATATTCAAGTATACAAATATCTGTTTTTCATGACTTTTCTGTTTTTCCAAAACTTTTCCAGGCCTGAAAAGTGCCATGTCAAAATTCCATTATTTTCCAGGTTTTCCATATGATCGTATGAACCCTGTAAAAAGCAACTAATCCACTTTTAAAATATTAGTAATGGGTATTGATATTATAGGCAAACCATGATTTCTGTTTTACCATTGAAACAACAGCTTTGATTTTACACAGATCAACTATAGTACTTGTAAGAAAACTGTGATTAAGTAAAGAATGTGTCAATAAAAAAAGGTGACTACAACTTTAATAAAACAAAGGTTAATTTTTCTAAGGCCTAAGCTAATTTGTTGGCTTTTCTAGTCATGAAAGGCACAAAAACTAAAATTTTAAGAGAAATCAATTGATTTGAACATTCCACCGTTGCAAGTCTTTGGGATTTGCCCACTATTTAAGTAATAAGAAAACCGTTGTTTAAATGGCATAATAGTATTTTGGCCTTCTCTAAACAACACAAAAAGGAGGGAACGGGCAAATATCTTTACAAAGTTTGTACAAGCAATGCTCACAGAGCTGGTTTGTCAACATTGCACAAGTTGTCAATGTGAAAAATGATTTGTGTGTTTGTTGAAGCTCAAGGTGACTGTCAGCACCTGACACAAATTTCACAATATACTACAAATGCTCGAGAAATCTGCACTGGAAAACTTTTACACGGATGTGGAAAAAATAAATAAACAAATACCCTTTGTTTTAAATATTAGTCACTTCAAACAATTCAAATCTCCAGATTCTTAAAAGAGTGCTTGGTGAGGCGATTTTGCCATTTATATTTTTCATCTGTATTAATTATTTGAGCAAAGATTGACTGATTTTCAGGAAATGAGTTTGAATTTTGAATTCAGAATTTGCCATATTAGAAAGGCTATAAATTGTGATTTTTTTTATATTATAAATATATATGATTATTGCGAATATTTTATGAATTATTGGCCAAGATAAACAAATAAATGTTTATTTAAAAAAAAAATGAAACTGAAAATATGAATGAATCTGGTAATTACCAATAACAAAGCAATTTATTTTATTAATTTGTATATACATGCTCCTCGTAGAAAACCCCAAAAAATTACTCTAAATGTTACTCTAAACTCTAAATACACCTTAAACGTAAGTGATTGCGATGTTAGCGTTTGCTTCAAAAATAATTAAGAATATTTTAACAGATATAGCATAAACTAATTTTAAATGCTTAGCAATATATTTTATTTAAACCAAAATTAAAGAATCAAATCACCCCAAAATGACCAATTCAATAATGTCTAGGTGTAAGACTAAACCTTATTGATAATGTATTACTAAAACTCCATCGTCACAATTTTCATTAGAAGCAAATACTTTTTTTCTGCTTTTGAGCACTGCAGCCCAAATTAACTACATTTATTTAGCAACAATGAATGAATGATGTATCAAAACAATCAATTACTTATTTCAAGGCAGTAATAAAGCAAAAAAAAAAAGATACGTTATATTAATCATGTCAGGTCAAAATCCTTAAAATGGATTAATTTTGGTTGTAGATCAATTGTTTATTATCAGACTGATGCTGGTAAAGAAATCTGTCAGAGGAAGTTGGAAAAAAAATGATGCACAAGGATTAAAAACCTCATTCTTAGTTCAACGCATATATCCTATAAATACTATCAACACACACTAAACTGACAACAAAGAAACAAAAAAAGAAACAACTGCACACACAGCGTTTTTTAAATGTCTCCTCGTTTAGTTTAAATGTGTCGACTTTCAAACAAAATGAATGAATTTCAATTCATCTGGATTCATTTTGCCGATTTCAATCCTAAAACCATGATGAGATCAAAAGTGTCCGGGAGTTTCAATAGCAGTCCGTTGAGCAAAATCATTTTTTCTGTTTTTTCTTCTTCTGTTTGGGAACTGCTTCCTCAGTCACTACATCCTCCTTTTCTCCATCATCCCGCGCTCTCTTTTTCTTCTTCTTTTTCTTTTTCTCTGAAACTTTAGAGTCTTGATTCTCAGTTTCTACAGTCTGCTGTTCATCCTTCTCAACCTCCTTTTCTTCTTCCTCCATTACTGTAGAGGCGCTGTTCACTTCATCCTCCTCCCCATTCCTCCTGCTCTTCTTCTTCTTCTTCTGTGAGTGATTGTGAGGCTCTTCAACACTTTCTCCTGTCTGCGTGTCTTCCTCGCCATAGGCGTCTCTATCGCACTCTCTGTCTTTCTTCTTCTTCTTCCTCTTCTTCTTGGTCTGCTCCGCATCGCTGGCGTTGGGTGTTGAGTCCTCTGTGGATGGAGCAGATGAAGCAGTGTTTGTCTTCTTGAGAAGGGCCATGCGCTGAGCGAAATACTCCTGCATGGTCAGAGAGCTGGTCACAGTGTTGGGTTGAATCTCTGGGTTTGGGTTAGCTAACGTTTCGCTGTCTTCTTTGTCTTCCTGAGAGTCCGAGCCACTGCTTCCCTAAACAACAAACATGAGGACAAGCAGATGTTATGATATGGGAGCAAAAACTAAAAACTCTAATGTATGTATGGCTGAGAATAATTGAAATTAAATCACAAATGGCATTGAGCAAAGATTTGACTGATTTTGACTGTCATGCACATCTTGTCATGGAAGTATGGTTGTGTGATCAGCAGTAAACCTACTCCGAAAGCCAGAGGGCGCTCTCATGTGGAAACTACAAACACTCATGAAGAAGAAACCCAGGAAATCCCCAATAGCAGTTGCTGAATAAACAGATTTAACTGCTTGCATTGATGCAGCAAGACTAATAAATCACATGACTATGGAATCATTTATGAGAAGACGTAGTTTTAATCACTCGACTGAAGATTGGAGTAAAAACATTATGTGCGGTATTTTCACCTCCAGCATTTACTACACATAGCCTTAGTTCATTGACGACTATGTAAACAGCTGTCATTTTACAGGGTTCTTACACATTTCCATGACTTTCAAGTAAATTTTTATTACATAATGTTTGACGTAATATCTATGTACGCATGGTAATCAATAAGAAAAACAGGTCACACTTTATTTTGATGGTCCGTTTGTTGAATTTCAGTTACACTGCAACTATTTCTCATTAGATTATAAGTAGACTGTTAGGTAGGGGTTAGGTTTGGGGTAGGATTAGTGTAAGTTGACATGTACTTGCAAAGTTTCTTATAGTCAGTTAAATGTCTGTTGAACGTCAGTATCAACAGATATTAAGCAGACAGTCTACTAATACTCAAATGGACCATCGAAATAAGGTATTACCGAAAAACAATGCATGTTCAAAGTTATTACAGCATATCATAAGACGTGCAATATTTAGTTTAAATTAATCTTTGTATCTGTGTAAAGTTTATTTAGATAATGCTCACACAGCACTAATAATGCGAAAGCATGTGTTTGGTGTTTGGCCATGGACAGAAAAGTAAAGACAAATACCCTACAGTATATTTGATTATACAGACATTTGTTCAACTAATTTCCATGACTTTTCCAAAACTTTGTGGGCTTTTCAGTTTTTCCCCAAAACCTCTCCAGGCCTGGAAAATGCCATGTCAAAATTCCATGACTTTCCCAGGTTTTCCATGACTGTATGAACTTAATGTTGTGACCTGAACAATTAAATTTAAAGTAAATACTTTCATGTAGTTTGTCACTGAAACTAGAACTGTGTAATTGAGGCTGCTTCATCTGAAAGTAATTGAATCAGGTTTTCTGATAAAGCATATGAAAACTGATTTTAATCAAAAGCCCTAAATTTACAGTTATTTTATTTGATGCCAAAAATAACTTTAGAAACAACGCATATTAGGGTTGGGCGATGTCGACCAATTAGGCATCGTACAATGTCTAAGGTGAAACATCGCGATGAACGATGACATTGTCGTCATAGCCGGTGGTGAATTAATTATTTATAACTAATTAATTCATAAGGAATTAGTTATTAGTAGTTTACCGTTTCAACTACCTGACCTACGTGGTCTTTGTTTTACCCATAAATAAATAGATAAGTTACACACAAATTACCACCTGTCAATAACTTTTTTCCATGATCTGTGTCGTTATAATGACGTCAACAAACTTGTTTGGGATAAAAGGTGCACAACCAACAGAAACCAACCAACAGTATCTGAGGTTTACGCTAAAATTAGTAAGCGTGAACGCGAAAGATTGAAACCTGATAGATTCGAAAGACCGAAAAGTCAGAGAGAGCCAAGATTAAGTAAATATCACGTTTAACAACTATAGTGAGACGCTATCCAATGGTATATCCTCGATAAAATGTCCAACATGCACTGCTCTCTGGAGCTCATATGGCCCGTTTCCACTGAGTGGTACAGTACGGTACGGGTCGGTACGGGTCACCTTTATCAGGCTTGCGTTTCCACTGCAAAAGGGAACTCTTTTGGTGGGCGTGGTGTACGACACAAAGTTTGTCGACGTCATTTTCGCTCGAGGAAATGTCTACAGTAAAGCTTTATGGGTCGTTCACAAATCATACGAGAAGCACTTCTCACAAAACAGAGGCTTTATTATACACATAAATACTGGTGTAAAATGTCATTACTGACTGAACATGATCTGATTATAACTGCAGATCAATGATGCGAAATAGCCTACGGTCCGCGATTATATCAAATAAATAAATAAATGCAGCATATATGAACACATCCAGCCCCACACAGTCTCCGATGTTACCAAATTACAGAAAAACTACACACAGCAGACATGTATGCCTTATTTAGGTTCAAAAACAATACGAAATAGAGCCCCGTCTGTGCAAACCTCTCATCTGTGTCTTTAATTTTCACCAGTACATGTAGCCTCTCCGTCAATATTCTCTCATTAGAGAATAACTCCATCATTCCCAGTTTATAATAGTCCAGGTTAAGAACTTTGTTATTTCAAACATTGGCACAAGAGAGAAGCGAAACCTCACGCTCGCGCTTATGGGCTCGTAACACATAAGAATCTGCTCTTCTCTCGGCTTTGTGGCCGTTCAAGAAGACGACAAGGTTTGTTTAAGCTCGGGTCGACCATGGCTCGTTATTATATGCTGATATTATTTCGGAGCATTGTCTCTCGGCTGTGTGGAAAGCCGACAGTGGAAACGGCCTTAAAAGCGTACCGAACCGAACCGTACCGTACCGTACCACTCAGTGGAAACGGGCCAATAGGAGCGCATGACTGTGTGTGTGTGTGGTCACGTGATGTGCGTTTGCAGCGGTATAGTGTGGACGGAGGGCTGTTCAGTAATGCTAGATGAAACACCAGTGTGGATGTGGATCATTTTCGTTCTAAAATGCCATTTTAAAAATAAGACGTAATAGTGTAAACAGGGTCTGAGTGTGTGTGTTTTTTTTTCACGAGCAGGTTTGCGGGTTAACATATACTTGCAAAATTACTTATAGTCCGTTAAATGTCTGTATCAAGAGATATTATGTAGATAGTCTACTAATACTCAAATGGACCATCAAAATAAAGTGTTACCATTTGCGTTAACGAGTAGTTGGACTGGTGTACGTAATAAAGTGGCCAGTGAGTGTTCATCCAAGTTTACTGATAAAATCTATTTGTGGCATTATTTTTGAAATAATCCACATTTTACACAAGTGTTTTAGAGTTTATACAGTACCATAGCTTTGCAGGCAGGTTTCTTGAAGTGTTAAACTGTTCTGTTTATCTTTTTTTTTAAACTATTAATACAATTAATCAATATATAATATTGTATATCATAATTACCATTATCATTATACAAACATTTAATACATTTGTAATAGTATCGATTTATTATTAGTAGTAATATATGGTTGTTTATTAGTAACAGTAAAAAGGCCCATATTCCAAGAGAGTGAGAAAGAGCGAGAGTGTCAGTTAGGAAAGAACAGGACAACTCGTATAAAGCACCATGTCGCACACACCCCTCCATCACTGTATGCATGTTATTCAACACTTGTCAGTCAACAGCTTGTCATGTTGAGACTTGTTCTAAGTGTCTAATGACATCAGAGTAAATTCATAAATAAAAACCTTGCCTTCATGCCAATCCAACAAGTTTCCTCAAAATGATCCCTGATTATGTTGAGTTGTATAATATTCGCTTGTCATTTCAATAAAGAGGAAACTTAAAAAAACAAAACAAAAGGGACGTGTGTTGTGTCATGTCACTGTGTAAATGTCTGATTCCTGAAAAACTTGCCTGATGAGTGAGAGTTAAACAGCGATTATGAGCATTAAGAGTGAGAACAAACTTTCTAGCACTACTAACAGGTTGACCTACAGCAAGACACTAGCTGAAGCAAGAGGAAGAACTAGAAAAAAGAAATCCAAATACGAATTAGGCACTTTCCATCATTTGTTAGAGTCGGTGACTATGGTATTGGTAACCTAGTAACCAACAGTAAAACAAGGCAAGCATAATGGAGACGGAGGATAAGTCACGCGGGTATAAATGCTCACTACATCAGTTTATTCAGTGAATACACGTTTCCATCCCCCGCTATTCGCATTAAACCCTTTTACACACAAGTCCAAAACCACCTCAAAGTGTCCAACTTTTGCGAATTAAGTTAAGGCATTTCCACCACTCGTTCTCATGCGATCCTTCAAAATGCACATCAACACAGGGTGATGGAAACCCAGCTAGTGTGACCACGTTGAAAGACCACAGAGGAGCACTTTAGATTAAACCGTCCTCCTCCAATACTTTATCACGGTGACTCTCCGTCCCATTCGTCTTCATTTTGCTAATGGCCTCCTCAATGCATAATGATTTGCAGTGAAGAATACCTGCTCTGAAGCCTGCGCTAAAGCACGCCACTGCTCTACATTACGCCAGAGACGCCACTGAAAACAGCATTTTTCACAAGATGTATGAACCGACTGGATGGGGGGAAAAAACAGGTTGCAATGGTTTTATATAGCCAAGAAACATACAAACACAAAACAAACACATGATGAGGTTAAAAGAAGTCAAAGTCAGAGGTTAAATGAACAGCAAAAATGGCTTGAGCGCCATTTCAGAGCTAAATTTGAGAAAAAAGTATATGAACTGTGCTCAGTTTCTGAAAACATTACAGTGCAATCCTTGTGCATGTGCAATAATTTCTCAGTGTTCATGCAGAGTGCATCTAGATTAATGATTCTCAACTGATAGGCCACAGGTCTGTCATGATTGAACTTGACAACAGGAAAGAAAGAAAAATGTCAAAGACGTCTAATCTTGAAAGTGCCAAAAGCTCTTTTCCTCTGGAGGGTGCAAATCGTAGTTGGCCATTGGTACTTCACTGTGGATTAGGGTGCAACTTTTTAGCTCAGGTGCATGTGATGCAAGGCGACAACACAGCTGGTATCTGTGACTTAGGGTGTACTCACACTATGCTATCCGAACCGTGCTCAGGCCCGTTTCCCGGATAATTTTAGAAGTGTGAGTGCGCTGAATCAGGCTCAGGAACGGTACAGTTGGCCGGCCCTGGCCCGGTTGGAAGAGGGTGTGCCTGAGCCCGGTTCACTTGGGCTTTGGCGCGGTACGCTTGTAGTGAGAGTGCAAAGCGCGCCTAAGCCCGAAACTGAAGAGGAGATGTGACTTTTGGGGACTGTTTCATATGGATTTATTAATCATTCTTACTGTTTAATGAACGCAAACTGTCGTAGACGCAAACCCCTCTCTGCACGACTGCTTCGCCTTTAGTAAACCTTCTGTCAAACCTTTGTGATGGTTTATGAGCGTCAGCAGTGGCTGATCTGTTCGGCTGAATACTTGACTGTGTGTCACTGCATGTCAGACGACTAAAACGATATAATGATTTAAAGAAATCTCCACTGAAATCTCCGAGAGCGCTTCTCTTACACTGAATAGCGCATCATCGATAACGTAAGTGTGCTCAGGCCCGAATGCAATGTGACCGCGGGCCGTCGGGGGAGATGAAAGGGGGGACAAGCGTGCTTTGGCCCGGTTAAAGGGAACTGTACATAGTGTGAGTACGCCCTTATAGTTTTGTAATCTCAAAGCACACTTCCACACACTGCCCAGTGTCATGTCCACAATTTAGGACCCTAGGACCCCCAGGATTAAAAAAGGTCTATGAGGTGGGACTCGAACCCAGGACACCTAAAGCATTTGCAGTATATGTTAATGCACCGCCCTCTAGGCTATGACAAATGACTTCTGAACTCCATATTAAGTTGCAATTTATGAACTAAAAACCATGTCTACTAAATTTATTTCATTCCAATTATTTAATTGAACAGTTTAAACAACTTTACAAAGTTAACATTTTTAGAAACCGTGAAATGAAAAACTTGAAACCTTTATTTGGAACTTCAAACTAAACACAAAATTCCATTTTGATGGGTTGTTGTAAATATGATGTGCAGATCTAGGCGCATAACTTTTTTCTTCTTTGAAGACTGCACCAATTATTCACATAGACAGAACATGCAGACTAGTGCTGTGCGTTTAATCGAAATCAAATTGCAATTGTGATTTAAAATGTTGCAATTAGCTAAAAATCGCAAGAGGCTGCGATATAAAATATAAATGTTTTAATTACCCCCAACTCCAGAGCAAATGCTGACTGCCGTCTGTGTGTGACAGTCTTGCTAGCAAATTGAGTGAGCACCCTTTCATTCTGCCTAATCAGAAATGTGCAACCGAATGCGGATCTCCCACAATAAAACAAACACACAAACAGGAAAGCGCAGATGAGTGGGATGATGGCGTCTGCCGCTTCAGAGGTATTAATAGACAAATTAATATCAAAGAAAAAAATACATGTCGGTAAATTGGGAATATTTTAAAATCACAGATGCAGAGCACAAACAGGTCATTTGTGAGAGCTGTCACAGAACTGTTGCCACATCACGAGGAAATACATCTATATGAGAAGTGTCATGCTAAAAAGTTTGAAACTGAAAAGCATTGCCAGTGACACTCAGTCTAGAAGCATGCAACAGCAAAGTACAATTTCAGAGTTGTATGCAGCTGTTACACCATATGAAAACACCACCACGAAGGCACCAGGAGATAACTAACATTATAATAATAATAATAATAATAATAATAATAATTCATTTTATTTGTAGTTGGCGCCTTTCTAGACACCCAAGGTCGCC
The DNA here is from genome assembly GCA_903798035.1 of Danio albolineatus. NCBI lineage: Eukaryota > Metazoa > Chordata > Actinopteri > Cypriniformes > Danionidae > Danio > Danio albolineatus. Next base: position 7,183,719 of record CAIGQQ010032164.1, read on the forward strand.
TTACAACAAGCATCGACAGCCAAAACAGAAACAAATTAAAAAATTAATAAAAATTATATAACACAGTACCTCACTAAAGACACTGTGCCTTTAAATGCAGTGATCAAAGGGGGATTTAAAAACCTTGTCCAAATGCTGGATAGGAGATAAACTGTTTCACACATAGTCTAGCCATATTGCAGTACCACAGCTGTACGTTAAATGTCGTAATATTTTGCGTAGCATCTATGATAACCATTTTGTTTTTAGACAAAATAAGCCATAGAAAGGCTCTTATCAGCCATATTAGTTTGCTGAGTGTTCTGCATTTTTTATTATAATTTTTGTTTGTTTGTTTAATAAGCTGCACTATCTCCCTATTTTGAGCTTGTTTACAGTCAGGTAAGGTCATTTTATTTGTGCTTACAGTTTGCTTTAGAAAACAATTAGTGTTTAATTTCTGAATACTTAAATTTGACTTAATTTTGAAGTCAATATCTTTTTAGTTCCTTTTTTAAAATGACACCCACTGACTTAGGCAGTACGAAGCAAAGATACAGATTGAGCTGAAGTTCGTTTACAAAATTAAATTGCAAAATAAATAAATAAATAAAATTAAAAAACGCAATTAGATATTTTCCCCAAATCCCACAGCCCTAATGCAGACTTCAGTCTTCACTTTTAAGTTGCATCTTAGTTTTATACAGACAGCATAATCAACATGGCAATCCGATATGGTGTACAGCCAGGGGCGCCGCTAAGGGGGGGAAAGTTAGGACGATTCTAAGGGCCCATGCACTCTAGGGGCCCCCAGAGATCTGCTTTATAATTAATACCAGTACTATAATGTAATATAAATTATTAATGTATCTCTAAATTACAAGTAAAACAGTTTATTAGAAAAAAATGGCTTATATCTGCCTCTCGTGTCTGTCACTGTCAAATTGCACCCCCCTCCTTTCACTCTATGGTTCAGTCCGTCAGTAGCGGGAAGAGAGTTGATGCTTTGATGAGTGCGAGCGATCGTCAGGTAAACTGTCAAAGCAGCGATGGTTAACACAGATTAAATCCGGTCATCAAAAACGAAAAGAAGAGGCTACAAAAAGCAGAGAGGGTGAAAAGGTAACGGCAGTTGCTATCACAGTTTTTTTTTTTGCGGTAATGATAGCGCCGCTAGTTTAATTTATTTTGCTAATGATGAGCTCTATATATACAGTACGCCCTCACCTCACCCGCTCTTTCCTACGAAGTTCCCCAAACTCATCTCCCAGTTGAAGAAGCAGGTAACTGAGATCCTGCCTTTAAAAACAGCATGTGCATAGCAGTCTGCGTTTAAGTATTAATTTCACTATGATATTAACTTAATTGTTGACGTGGCCACTATTAAATGACTGCTGTTTTTTCCACAATGTTGATTATGTAGAATGATATTAGTTATAACAGCAAAGCAAACATAAAACTGAAACACAAAACTTTAAATTAATCAAGTTAGGTTTCCTTGAAAGATAATGATCTATTTTTTTATACATTTTTTGCCCAGTGGACCATTTCTAGTAATATAACTGATTAGTCAAACTCATACCACATCAGCAGAATAGTGTAAAACAATATCTCAATGTCCATACAGACAAGTTTTGAATTAATTATGTATCTTTTAAATATGTCATAGCCAGGATGCTCCTCAAGCCAGTCTTTTGAGCCTAGATTGTTAAAGTAGAGCCCATAGTGAATGGCGCAATTTAAAATGTAATAAATCTGCAGAATACTGTCTGTATTACTTTACTGCATGTACTCAGTTACACAAGCACGTGTGTAAACACACACACACATACAGATATACACACATACACATATTAGCCCCTCTTTATTTTTTAAATATTTCCCAAACGATGTTTAACAGAGCAAATTTTCACAGTATGTCTGATAATATTTTTTCTTCTGGAGAAATTCTTATTTGTTGTATTTTGACTTGAATAAAAGCAGTTTTTAATTTTTTAAAAACCATTTTAAGGTCAAAATTATTAGCCCCTTTAAGCATTTTTTTTTCTCGATAGTCAACAGAACAAACCACTGTTATACAATAACTTGCCTAATTACCCTAACCTGCCTAGTTCACCTAATTAACCTAGTTAAGCCTTTAAATGTCACTTTAAGCTGTATAGAAGTCTTGAAAAATATCTAGTCAAATTATTATTTATGTAAATATACAAATTATTTACTGTCATCATGACAAAGATAAAGAAATCAGTTATTAGAGATGAGTTATAAAAACTATTATGTTTAGAAATGTGTTAAATTGGTGAAAAAATAAACGGGGCTAATAATTCTGACTTCAACTGTGTGTATATATGCACATAAAAATGTAAAATTTTCAGTGAATATTTGATTACTGTTCCTTTTTTTGTACTACGTTTACATTTGAACAATAAATCATCTGCTAGCTACAGTCATGTAGTTTCTCTTACTAAATACTGATAAGTAGTGGACAAAATCAATAATAAAATGCATAGGTCAGTATAACTACATCTAGCTTGGTAGTAGGGGGCCCATCCTCATATTTTTTCATGGGGCCCAAAATTGCTAGCGGCGCCCCTGTGTACAGCAATACATATTTATTCCAATGAAATTTCCAAGACATTCTGCGATACACATTATTCATTTTAAGATGGAATTCAATGATTCCATCTGTGTTTTAATCCATTGCAGGCTAGGCGGAATAGCGGCATTTACTTCTGTTTTGTTGTTAAACTAAATAAAAATCTACATTATCGATGCTGTAAAAGGTCCCTTATGAGACTGAAAACAGCCACTGAAATCTTCCGGTGATTGATGTGACTAAACAACACTTCTCCGCATTTAACCCTTTCGAAACACAATCGACATCAGCTATGCGTGACTAAAATAGTTTTAAAACATAACATTACCCGTCTAAAAGAAATACTTAGAAATAGCCATGATGTCATCATTCCTCCAGTGTGTAAAAGTAACTCCAATATTGATTCAGGATTTTAAATTTTGACTCAGCATTTGTTTTTACCGATCTCTCTCTCTCTCGTGTGCAAGTGAACGCATATGCTTGCGCAAACAGCGGATCTGCATGAACGGTAGAGCAGATGTATAAATGTACATTTTATTTAATTGTTATTTTCTATTATTGTTATGTGTTACTAAAAATAATGAAATTAAATGCATAACATTAAATTAAATTATTTAAAAAATATATATATTTCATAAATAAAATACAATTTAATAATAAAAGAAAACATTAAAATTAAATTTTGAAATAAAACAAAGCTTTGGTCTATTTTATTGTATCTTTAAAATCCAGAACAAAACAAAAAAAGCAGTCAGAACTACAAAGATTATTATTATTATTATTTTATTTTTTTTACAATGT
>CAIGQQ010032164.1:7187104-7208385 GCA_903798035.1 Danio albolineatus
GAACTACAAAGATTATTATTATTATTATTTTATTTTTTTTACAATGTCTAGTATAATTCCTCTTTTGCTAGTTCTGACCTTTAAATGGGGGAGGGGTGGTTAAACATACATGAAGGTCTCTGACTAAATGAAAGACTGATTTAGCTTCTACTTTGGCATCAACTGTAGAAACACGCATTTGGAAAGAGCTTGGTAAAACGCAGACTCTGAATGACCAAATCAATCTTAATTTGAGAAAAAGCCTTTCTATAAGACTTCAACACTGTGTTTTCCTCTCCTCATCCTCTCAGATACCGAGACTGGAAGCGTTTGAGGATAATTTACTCCTCTGAGGGTTCGGAGTTAAACTATATTCTAACTAAAACGGATCTGGACCCATTACTCCCGCCGGCCGATGGCTAATATTGAGACGATATTGGGAAGAGGCTTGATTGTGCGAGAGTGTTCTCATTGTCCTGCCACTATTATAAATTTGGTGGTGGCCTGGGCTTATGGATCGGGCCCCAGATTACCCAGCTGTCCCTCCCTGATGAGGAGCAAGCCCCCGCCGCGCCATCCTTCATGCCATTCACGTGGGCGGACAGCAAAACAGGTGGCACCCACGCAATACACCACTTTGCACTTTGCATTTGATTTAATGAGCATTTTAACATGGATCATGATTTAATAAATCATGCCATGTACGTAATGTAACGAAGCGAAACTAAATAAAAGCGCAATTACAAGGCTTTCTTTGATTCTTGTTTCTTAAGCAATTTCATGTTTTGGTTTAACAAGACACCATGTAAATCATGAACAAGAAGACACAGACTAACTGACTCATATAGCACTGGAACAAAATTATTATAAATATAGAATGAGCTCATCTGTGCTTATTAAAACTAACAACAACTTAAATCACATATAATTATTTAACTCTAAATACTATTTATAACAGTAACAAAACATGATGTTAGCATTAGGAAATAACTACTACACCAGCCAGAGACAGGTTGCATGCTGAATGAATAACAACAATAATTTAGGCTGCACTATGTTAAACCTTATCATCACTATTATTATTATTATTAATAATAATAATAATAATAATAATAATAATAATAATAATAATAATAAACCAATTTAGGCTACACTATTTGTTAAACTTCATTATACAATAATTATTAGCTTTACAATAACAACAACATATTGCTATTATTATTATTATCATTATTTTTATCATCATTATCGATTATGACAAAAAAGATTGTATTTTTATTAAAGTAACAAATAGTACAGCCTAAATTATTGCTGTTTCTATTATTATTATTATTATTATTATTATTGATGGTGACGAAGTTAACCAAATATTGCAGCTTAAATTAGTTTATTATTATGATTATTATTATTATTATTATTATGATTATTATTATTATTATTATTATTGATGATAAAATTAATCAAATATTGTATCTTAAATTAGTTTATTAATATTATTATTATTATTATTATTATTATTATTATTATTATTATTATTAACTGATTTAGGCTACATTATTATTTTTATCAATAATAATAATAATAATAATAAACTAATTTAAGCTAAAATATTTGGTTACTTTATCATTATTATCATCATCAATAATAATAATAATAATAATAATAATAATAAACTAATTTAAGCTACAATTTTTGGTTAATTATCATCACCAATAACAACAACAAAGTTAAGCAACAACATTTGGTTAACTTTATCATCATCATCATCATCATCATCAATAATTATAATAATAATAATAAACTAATTTAAGCTACAACATTCGGTTAACTTTATCATCATCATCATCATCATCATCATCAATAATAATAATAAAAAATAATAAAATAATAATAATAATAATAATAATAATAATAATAATAATAAACTATTTAAGCTACAATATCTGTTAACTATCATCATCATCATCAACAACAACAACAAACTAATTTAAGCTACAATATTTGGTCAACTTTATCATCATCATCATTATTATCATTATTAATATTAATAATAATAATAATAATAATAATAATGATAATGATAATAATAATAATAATAATAATAATGATAATAGCAAACTAATAAACCAATAATAAAGTTATTACACTGTAATTAACTTTATTAGGACGCACATACTTATGATTCTGATATTATTTGTATTTATATTTTACTATATTCTTATGTTTTATTGCATCCACCAACTATCACGCTCAACCAGAATCCATGAATAAGTGATGCAGTGAAATTTGAATCACACAGACCTCCAGTTAGTGCGAGCAGCAAGGCAGTGTGATGCAGCGCCAGCCTTCATTACTTCTCCCCAGTAACAAATGAAGACAACGCTCTGCATAGGGCAGCATCACTAAACTCTGCTTGCTTTACAATGTAAAGTGCTTGCCTTTCCGTGCCCTCAGAGGAGCCGATGTGTCAGGCCCCAAAGATGGAGGACACACCATTTATTCTCTGCCCTGCGGTGATTTATTAGATTAAACTGGCGGTGATTAAATGCAAGCCGAGGCCCATGAAAACAGTGGTGGTGGTGGCTCTCAGGAGCGGCAGGCGCTTAGTTTCTTCTGCTAATACTGTAATCACCACGCCAAGGCAGACCAGCCAGCGCCAAAAACCACTGCCCACTTCAGTTACCCCTTTGAGTCAAAGGGGACATATTATGACACTTTTCATAAATTGTCAAATAAATCTCTGCTGTCAACAAAACATGTCTATGTGAAGATCCAGCTCAAAATATTCCATATATTTATATACCACTTATGAAAGCTTGTCAAATTAGTCACAATTTGGGTTTGAGCAAAATCAAAATGGTTGTGTGCGTCTCTTTAAATGCAAATAAGCTGCTGCTTTCCAGAAGAGGGTGGAGCCTTTAATAGTGTTGCCACTTCAAGTCAAATGTCAAAAGATTTTTCCATGATTTTCTCTGGCTAAAAAGATGGAAAACATGCAGCGGTTGTGTTGAGCATTGCCTCCAGAATTCTGAAATTGTGCAAATACTACATTTAATGCAAAATTTCAGATCAATTTATTAATGCAGATCTCCTGCAAATTTTGGACACACTGTAAAAAATAAAATAAAAAAATAAATAAATAAAAAAGTCTAAGCTAACAGTTTTCTGTATTTAGTAATTATTTTTCCCATAACGCAATTCATAACCGTAAAAAAAAACAGAATTATGAAATTTAGAAACTGTAGATTAACATTTTTCACAGTACAGTAAGGACACAGTGTTTTATAATAAATAACATTATGTGCATATGGAAATTGTTTAATGGTGTTTTTCATGGATAACAGAGACCAATAGTTGGGTAAAAGATTTTTTTTTAAAGTGTTATTGTGTATATTTTCAGAACAAATAATATCGAATTAAAAATGCTTCGATATTGCAACAAATGTAAAGAAATGTCACTGCAAAACACACACACACACACACACACACACACTATTTTAACAGACTGTAAAGTCTTGTGACTGCATTTGATCACCTGTTGCCAAGGAGGAAAAGGTATAAAAAGACTGTGGAAAAACTGCCCAACAATAACAACAGAAAAAAACATTTTATTAATAGGAAGTAAATAAAATAAAAATGACAAAAATTCCTTGATATTCCATGACTTTGCACAAAACGTATGTACAAATTCCCTGAATTTCAATGTCTGGAATAGACTATTTAAAACACCATCGCATTCCTGAAAACTCCATGATCGTGGGAAGCCTGCTTTACATGAAATTGACTGACACTCCAGTAATCGCCTGCAGTCAAAATGTCATAAATGACCAGTAACAAATTAAAGGCTTACATGTACAAACCATCGTCAGACAATGATGGAGAGGACACAGCCCAGATCACACCAAACACGCTTTTTGTGCTGAGAGAATCTTTTGTACATTTCTATTAGCAGCAAGAATTGTGTGGATCATGACTGAAGAGCAGTTGTTGCTAGTATATGGGAAAAAAAAAAAATAATAATAATCATAATAATAAATTCACTGCAGATTCAGCTTGTATTCATTTACTTTTGGTTTCTAATAAAAAAAAAAAAAAAAAATTGGGGGGGGGGGGGCTGAAATTGGTACCAGAATCTGCTTATTGACAAAAAAAAAAAAACAACAACAAAAAAAACAAACACTCAATGGGAAAAAATAAAATCACGATCGGTGCAGTTACATTGTTGTCCTTTTTGTAGACGCACTGGGGACCCAATTACAGCACTTAAACATGGAAAATGTCAGATCTTCATGACATGGCTACATTAACTCCACTTTTATTTTCACACTAATTTGTACGTGTCAGTGGGTTGGCATGGGCGTCAAAAGCCAGCCGCCGGAGGGCCTGTAGCAGGCAGTCAGTTTGGTCTGTTTCTTCATTATCCCGTAGTCCTGTCAACAGCGCAAGGGAGGCCGCGCTTTTGTTTGAGGCAATTAGATGTTATCTGAGAGCATATTAGGGCTCTCCCGCCTGAAAACAAACATGCCTTTGAACAGCAGCACTCAGGGCGTCCGTTACTGCTTTAGCCGAGAAGTTAGACATGCAGGAGCACAACGTGCCAGTTTGCATTGCAGTCTGGTCCCAACTGAATCTTTGGGTCTTTTAGTCATAACATGCAGTTATGCAGCTTATGATGCAACAACGCGGGAACACTCAGAAACATTGCCAGCCAAATCTGAACACCATAATCAGCAGAACTTAATGCTAATCACTAAGGTATGGCTCCTGCAAACTTACAAGTCCGTTCAAAATTTAGAGGGCAGTTGGATATTTTAAATCACAATAAAATAATTTACTATTATCATTAGTATTATTATCATCATCCATTATTATTATCCATTATAATTATTATTATATTTATTATTATTGTTATTAAATGAACTAAATTGAAATAAGTTACATGAGCTGTCAAATTATAAACTGTAATACATTAAATTTTACTGTACTTTCTAAACAAATAAAATGCAGCTTTTATTAACAGACTCTCAAAAACAAACCAAGAAAAAAAAAAAGAAAATATCCAACACTGAATGTTGGTAAATAAATTAATAAATAAAGTATATATTTTTATATGAAGATAATATAGTTCAGATAATTTCAGTCTATGTTCTATGTATATTAAGTTACAGTAGCTTTTTGTTGTAGTTGTATATGGGCAATAAAATTAAAAACCTCATCAATACATTACAATTAGAAGCTTTGGTGGTGGTTATAATAATAACAATAATAATAATAATAATAGTAATGTGTTGAAGGAAACTCAGCACCTTTATTACTGGCGTTTCTTCAGCTTTGCTGGCAAATTCGGGGCTCGACTTCTGCCTCCTCAGCATCATTTGAGCATTGAGCTCCGCCCACCGGCTACTCCCATGCGACCAATGAGAGGGCAGCGTTGCGCCCCTTCACCACATCTGCCAAACGCTGAGCCTGGACTCCTCATTTGAGTGGAGCGGCCGGCGATCCTTCATGAGGACGGGCGTGGGTGAGTCACAGCAGCTACAGGTGCCAGTCTCCACACTCAGGGCTTTGTGTTGGAGCTGGCGTGGGAGTGGGAGAGGCCACAGGGGGTCACGCCAACCCCGAAAAAACACAGCCAGAGGAGATGCCGGACTAGCTGACTGGAGCCATGGAGACCGGCTCGCCACACACTTCAATAAAGCCATTCACTAAAACCAATCATTAAAAATAATAATTATTATTATTATTATAATTATTATTTTAATTTTATATTCGTAATGTTATATTACACAGACATGAATACATGAAAGACATGAAAAAGTTTATACAAGTCTGAGAACGCAACTTAATGTATACAAAATTTTTACTGGAATTATTAAAAAATTTAAGTGCCTAATGTTCGCCAAATCTATTAAATTACTAAAATAAGAGTGAATTAATGTTTAATGATACAATCCAATATATCAATGTAAAAAAATTATCTTTATAAATATGATATGCAAAGATATGTAAAACCTATAATATTATATAGTACATTCTACATTATAAATACGGGGTGGTAGTTGAATTATTAAACTACAAAAAGATTGAAATTTAAGAGTTTTATGCATTTTAAAGTGTAATTTAATCCTGTTATTTAACACTGAATTAAAAGAAATGCTAATATGTGCTTTTTTTTGTCAAAAAAAAAGAGATTAATAAATTTTTTTGGAAACCATATTTTTTCAGGTTTATCATGTACTGAAAGTCAGAAAAGTATTTATTTAATGCAGTAGTATTTGGTAACATTAAGAATATGCACTGATCAATCTTTTTGATCAATGCATCATTGCTGAATAAAAGTATTACATACATTCCAAACACTGGTTTAAATTTCAGATCGGGAACTTCCAGCAACAGGTAGCAATAGATCTCTTTTAGCCTAAAATAAACTACACGGGCATAAACAATAATATTTTAATTATTATTTACATATATTTAAAATTAAAGAGCACAAAACATTCAAAAACTTACTTGGATTAAACCACAAGAAATCAAATTTATCATTGCAGGTTTCGAAGTGATCGTCTATTGTTCCCGGCTTCAAGTTGAAAAATCTGGGACACAGATAATATCGAGATGGAAACTTTGATATGGACATTATGCTGAATAGACAATATTTACTGAGCAATTTAAAGTGCGCCGACCGAATCAGACAATCGTCTCTAACGCGCACAAACTCCACACACACAGATGGAGTTTCGCACGAAATATATAAGTGTAGGCCTTAGCGATCCACCATTGACGCAAAGAGCAGTGGTAAAAAATGACTAAGTTTCACTGATGTATGAAGCAGGAGGGAGTCCATTTATCAGCAGGCCCTCAGCGGTCGCCTGCTCGGGTCCCTCAAGTCACAGGCCGCGACGCTCCCCTTTTGACTGATTAATTAGCCAATCACAGGACATTTTTCACCAGCAGCAGGAGGGTTTATTTCAGCTAATGCTGGGGCCTCGCAAAAACCAAGCAGACTCGGCTCTTTCCTCTGGGCTTGCCGGAGTGGAGGGGGCCGCGCAGGGGCCGAGGGAGATAAATCACACCCACTCCTCATGACTGCGTACACACTAGCCTACAGACTAACTAGGGCCCCCGAGAAGAGAACCAGTCGGTGACGGGGAGGGAACCAAATAATAAGAGAGACATCAAGAGTAAATACAGAGAAAAAGAAAAAAAAAAAAAAGAGAGAGATACACATACTGAAGAGATGTGATCAAGACGACGATTGGGGAAATACCAAAACAAAGCATCATAATGCTGGAAGCGCTAGTCATGAACATCAGTCTCAGGTTTTTCTGTGTTGCTGAGATATAAAGGTCTTAGACTGCGCCTGCTCTAATATGCTCATGACAGCTGTCAGTTTTAGCAGAGCCCAGGGCCCACTAGGGGGCCTCAGCACACTTAAGAGAACATCAGGATCAGGTCTACTGCAATTGATTAATTGTTTGAGTGTTTGCTCTCAATTGTGTTTAAAAGTTATTTGAGACAGTACTGATAACCGCAGAGAGCAAATTTCAGGTAAATGTGCATAAACTGATGGCAATCAAATATCATCATAATAGTTGAAAAACTATTTTTAATGCTCAGAGCCCAAAATTCTACATTCATGAAGTTATGCACGGTTAAAGCCATGGAGTCAGCATAGCGAACACAAACACTGCTGTAAAACAGACAAAGGTGGCAAAAATAACTATATTTATATTATATACTTTCAGTGCATTAAAAATCATATGGGCCAATGAAAAAAAAATATCATAAAAGCACAAATTAAATTTATTAATACATTTTCTTTGAAATTTAATCAGTCACCAAAAAAAAAAAATCATGACAAGAACGCTGTAGATAAAATCAGTAACTGGATTGGGGGGGGAAGAGTATCTAATGTGGAGTTTGAATTCATTATTTTCATTCATTTCTGCAAACAACTGCCATTTTATTATTCAGGATCAAAGATTGGCAGTCTTTGAATATACATATATATCTGATGTAACTTTCTATAATGAATGCATTTATTTCAATTATAGAATTAATGAATATTTCAGAGTAAAATATCAGTAATAATGAACATTTTTGCACAATAAAGGTTTTTGTTATTTGGGCTAATTAAACACACACACGAATTTTCACACATAATAAAAGCAATTAAATTGTCTGTTGTAATGTTATAATCCTCAACAGTGTCTTTTTTTAATTGTCGTCATTTACTGTTATTGTCAATCCAAATATACCTAGCAAGTGTTTTTGACATATAAACTACTGCCGCATTAAAGGGTGGATGTCTTTGGACTATGTTGTGGCCAAAAAAGTTGTTACAGTCAAAGTCAGCGCAATCTTATACAAGTGAAAGAGGCAACAACTGAATTCAGACAAAAAACATGGAATTTGGATGCTTTCCATGCATGACAAAATTCCTCGAAGATGAGACTGTTCTATCATCAAGACTAGGGTTATGAGTACCCAATTCAAATTAGGGCCACAGAGAACAAAACACACACACAAAATACTAAACCAACAAAATACATGCACAGCCCAGTAACAGCTTCTTAAATCAAGGTAATGAGATCAGGGGCGACTTGGACGGGCCTCCCATGTGTATGTCAGAGAGCACTGTGACAAGAGATAAGGCTCCGGCAGGAAGCTCTGAGAGAAAGGAGGAAAACCCCTGGTGCAGGAGTTGGGAGTGAAGCCGCCAAGACACACACAGCACTAGTGAGATCGGCACGGTGCACAAGCGCTAAGTGAATAATGCACAACATCTATTTCATAGAGGCCGCACTGATATCGGCACTCTTCGTAAAAGTGTGAAAAAAAAAAAATTGTTTAACCTTTTGCTCAAGACATCAACCAAAAACAAAAACAAAAAAAGTTGAAAGTAGAGGAACTTCTTGAAACCAATTCAGACGATAAGTGATGTAGATTTGTAGTATGAGACGTTCTGACAGCAAAACCACTGATGTCAGATTTTTGATTGATGTCAGGCTGTGATTTGTTTACTTTGTCCACTGCTGATTCCTAACACTTCCAGTTAAGTGGATTTTCTATAATATTTGAACATATGCATTTTCAGGGTTTCCAACATTTTCTTATAGCCACTTGGCATTTTGAGAAGCTCAACAACTTTTGCTAAAAATCACATCTCCTCTTTGGTCTTTTCCATTGTGACGTATGACTGAGTGAGTTTGGCCTGTGCATTACCTTCTATTTACACCCCTGAAAACAAGAGGTCATAGTTAACAATTTCCTGTTCATAATCATCCAGGTGTTCAAAGAAAAATAAGTAGAACATCAATGAGAATATATTTAGTTGAAGTCAAAATTATTAGCCCTGCTGTGAATGTTTTACCTTTTTTTTAACTATTTCCCAAATGATGTTTAACAGAGCAAGGAATTTTTCAGTTTTTCCTATCATATTTTTTTTTCTGGAGAAAGCCTTTTGTTTTATTTCAAAAATAAAACAAAAATAAAAATATCAGTTTAAAAGCAGTTTTAATTTTTAAAAAAAATAATTTTAAGGTCAATATTATTATTATTATTTATTTCAAGTATCTACAAAAAAAATGTTAATGTACAATGATTTGCCTAATTAACCTAATTAATCTAGTTAAGCCTTTAAATGTCCCTTTAAGCGGAATACTAGTATCTTGAAATATATTTAGTAAAATATAAATGTACTGTTATCATGACAAATTTTTTTTTCAAATCAGTAATTAGAAATGAGTTAAAAGGATTATGTTTAGAAATGGGTTGAAAAACATCATTCTGTTAAACAAAAATTTGGGAAAAACAGAGGGGGGCTTCATTCAGGAGAGCTGATAATTCTGACTTCAACTGTACATATTTATCTCATATGAATTAATAGGGGTGAAAATAATTTTGGCACAAATATCTAAAATTCGAGATCAATTAGAGCATTTCTTTGTTCATATTTTCAGTAAAAATTTTAAATTATTTCCTCATCTTTCCTCATATAAACCAAGGGTGCCAACATTAGTGGAGGGCACAGTCTCCTCGCTACGACTAATGCGTTTACAACCCAGCGTATGCAGGGCATCACGTTGTCCTATTGTGAACACAGGATGCTTCTATGAGCAGAGGCAAAAATCTTCCAGCGGCCGTATCGCCACACAATGCTCACATAAACAACGCCCCCTCGTTGGCTTCCTATGCAGGCCTAACTGCCCCGCGTTTACAGGGCTCGCCACCAGCCCTTCGCCACACGGCCTCCTGGGATGCCATTGTGAGCCTGTTCAGATTGGTTTTCAATCCGGTCGATGAAGTCCCTACAGAGTAGGACAATAACAAACTGCAACAAAACGATTAGCGGAAGAAAAAAAAAAAATCTAGCGCACTGCCGGCACTTCCAAATTCAAGCGAAGCATGAGACGCTGCTATTGTGCTGCTTTCTCAGTAAAAAGGAGCTTCGCCGGGGTCTTCAAGTACAGCTCATGTATGTGCTGCAGGTCAGAAAGCAGAATGACACAAACACTGAGGTGACCGTTGTACCAAAAAAAGGGTCAAGGAAATGAGTTGGATTACACACAAAATATCTGTAAAAATATATAGTAAATTTCTAACAGCCAAAGCAAAATATTTACATTTTAAATTAATAGTTCTTCATCAGATATTAATAAATGTTTTTTTTTACATACCAACTGATCTTAATTTCTAAATGATCATGTGACACTGAAGACTGGAATAATGCTGAAAATTCATCTGCCAAACAAATAGATTTTGTATTAAAACAAATTCAAAAGAAAACTTATTTTAAGACATAATATTATACAAATTTACTCAGTGAGCATAAGACACCATCATAAAACACAACAGTAAAAGTTAGAAACTGTTAGAAAATGTATATTCAAAGTGTTATGTATTAACTCCTATGCCTCCCACCAACACACAAAAAACAATTAAAATGTTTTATTATTAATATTTTCATTTCAGACTCTTAAATTTATTTAATTTAAGTTTTTTTTTATTCTCTTCAACCATAAACACGTTGCATAAGCACTCACAATATCAACTGAGCGCACTGTTGGGTAATTCCATACTCGCTGCCACTAAGCAACAAGATCACTAAATCTTAAAAACAAACTCAAACAGGTAGTTGCCCAAATAATTAGTTAGAGCAAAAAAACTATTTATTTAGTTTACACTTCCTTCAAGTCAGCAGTCTTCCTCTATTTCAGATCCATCATCATACAGAAAACATTCAGCTATTATTTAGTCTTACCCTTTTTTGTTTTTGGCAATTTTCTACATATGAGAATTGTCGTGTTATATTAGGCTTTTTATTGGCAATGTGTGAACAGTAATGTTTTAAAAACAAGACTCCTCCAAAAGCCTAGACTGATACTAGTGAAGGATTTGGGATGTTTTTGCAAGGGAAATTAAAAGCATAAGATGTTTTCATTATTTATTTAGGTTACTGAGCGGTAAAATGACAGCACATATTTAAATATTTTTCAAAAAAAAGAGAGAATACTTTGACACCCTTTCCAATGGATACAGATCCCGAAGGGTACCAAACAGAAGGTCACCAAAAGGGTGGAGCTAGAATAACAGCTGCATACCATTTACATATATATGCTTTCATTTAGCAGACACTTTTGTCCAAAGCAACAATTGAGAAGTGAAAGAGTAAGTGTGTTTTTTTTATAAAGCGAGAAAAGTGTTTCTACAGGTGGTTTGCCAAGCCTACTCACCTGTGTGAAGCACACTTCATAAATGCAGTGTGCTTCACACAGGTGAGTAGGCTTGACAAATGTGTCCGATGCAAATGTACAAAACTGGTGCAAGTGTCGGTTAAGTGTCAGAGGGGAGAAAACATGTTTTCTTTTAGTTGTCATTTGAATAATACCAATGAATCAGCTGTTCGTGAGGGAATAGATTGATAACTCCACCAGTGTGGAACATTGAATGAAAAGGTTTTGGAAAGTGACTTATAGCCTCTCTGTGATGGCACCACAAGGCGGCGCTCAATTTCCGACCAGAGGCTCCAGGAGAAGATGCAGACTATTGGCATACAGAGAATAATCACCAGCATGTGCAACGAAAACACGGGAAGCGCAATTAAATACACAGAGCAGAGCCATGAATACGGCAGAGACATGAAATCGTAATTGCACATGCCAAGAAGCAAGAACAGAATCTGCTGTATGTTTTCTATTGCTTTCAACCAGAGCATCTAAAAATGTGTGGAAAGTGCAAGATGCCGCTTTGTCTGTTTTTGCGTGTGCTTGCTGTGTGTCTATATTTGAATTAATAATCTTGAGTTTACAAAACATGTGATATGTGAACGACCCATACAGCTTTATTCTTTGCGCGAGAATGACATTGATCACAATGCTCTGGCAAACACATTGTCTACCAAAAGGTCAGGGTTAAGTTGACCCCTATCAAACCGAAGTGCTCTACTTAACTGAACAGTACTGCTCAGTGGAAACGAGGCATTACCGTGGAGAGCCGCCAGTGAGGGCAGCCCAAGTAGCCGGATGTTATTCATTTCCAATGAGAGCCAGCAACAAGCTCCAATGAAAGTTGTGTGGATTGTTTTGGATAGTGTGGGGTGTCAAGGACAGTTGAAATCAGGTGAACTGTTTGGTAATAATCTATAATGCAACATATAGGAATGCAGTCCAATAAACTTTGGCTCCGACCACATTAGTTCCCAAGCAAATTGAAAGCAAGGGCTGGTTATTGCTATGCTGATTTCCCAGTTTGTAATGAAGACCAATACCAGTAAACTTCTACAAATAAAACAGCATGTTGAAATTAGGTTAGCACTTAGCACAAAAGCCTTACAACATAAACAGCTTTTAATTGGCTTAATTTGTTAGAAAACCTGTAAACGTATTCGATTGTCAGAGAATGTAATGTGTATTTATATAGCGCATTTACTGTGTATGGCCATACACTCAAAGCACTTTACAATTATGAGGGGGGGTTTCTCCATACCACCACCAGTGTACAGCATCCACTTTGATGATGCGACCGCAGCCACAGGTCAATGGCGCCAGTGCACTCACCACACATCAGCTATAGGTGGAGTGGAGAGAGAGTGATAGAACCAATTCAGTTTATGGGGATGATTGGGATGCCATGATGGTTAAGGGCCAAAGGGAATTTGGCCAGGACACCAGGGTTACACCCCTACTCTTTACGAGAAGTGCCATGGGATTTTTTTAATGACCACAAAGAGTCAGAACCTCAGTTCATCATCTCATCCGAAAGACAGCGCCCGAAAGATAGCGTCCCCTTCACTTTTACTGGTGCAATAAAACTCAGACCGGAGGTTGAGCGCCCCCTGCTGGCCTCACTAACACCACTTCCAACAGCAACCGAGTTTTCCCATGTGGTCTCCAGGTTCAGCCCTGCTTAGCGTCAGCGAGTAACTGGTCCTGGGCTGCAAGGTGATATGGCTGTGGACAATAGTATGGCGCTCTTAGAGGTGGTGATGTGAAAACATATCATCGTTAGCAGGGTGGCCAGAGCAAATTCTGACACTCTTACCAGCAGTGATGTGAACACGATTAGAGCTCTGAATTGTGGTGCCTGATTGTTATAATCCAACTTGAAAATAGCTATGTTTCCATCCAAAGATGCAAAATAAACTCAGGCGCATAACTGGAATATCACATATAAGACATGAGAATAAAGCAGCGTTTCCATGCAAAGAGAACAAAATCGTCACTTCCTAAATAACTGGCGTCAAATACTAAAAGTACGAAAAGCTGCGTGAATTTTTTTCTTTACTTAATAAATGACTTGCACTACAGAAGACACGCGTGGTGGCGTTTGAAGGCGTCATATGCAGAGCACAGACACTCTTGACAATTCTGGAGGTAATGAATAATACAATAACACTAATACTAGCATATTAGAATGACCAAAACAGATGTTTTACAATGTGCTTAGCCTGCTGGTTTGCCAATTCACACACATTTTTATCATCTCATGATCTCTTATAACAATATCAAATGACTTTTAATTCGCATACTGGAATCTGTTCGGTGAAAGTGTTTCCATCGCAGATCATGTAGATCTTTTCTTATTGAATAAAAAGTTTATTCTACCCTGATATGCGCATACGTTTATGTGCATTTTTAAAATGAAAGTGCATCTTGGAGTTTCCATCAACCGTTTCTTTTATGCGCAGATCTGAAATGTGCATAAAAATAGGTGGATGGAAATGTAGCTATTGCAAATCCTGTGACGTGACCATTACAGATTCACACATCGCAATAGATGGTGAAACAATGTATTGTTAAACCAAAAAAAGGGAAATCAAACAGTAGTTTAAAATTCTCCACTGACAGTATAAGAATATTTAAGTACTTTTTGTTTTATGTTTTGTTTTTTCCCCCCATTTATTCAGATACTGTACGCTGTGGTTGATACAAGGAAACATCAAAATAATCAGCCTTTATAACAATGAATGGGACTCAACATGCAGCACAACACTGTCTCTGCACAGCAGCCAGAACACAAGACACGTGCTGCATGTCATGACAACTGCAAAGCAGCTCTGAAGCGACATTTCGTTTACGAGCCAAAGATTAAAACCTAAGCTCACCTAAAACTATTCTTCTGCAAGCCCTGCTATTTCCTTGTGGAAGATTACCAAGAACTAAACCGCAAAAAACACTGTACATTTACATCACAATAAAATGAACAAATGATAGGTCCGCTTATTTAAAAATAAAATTACAATGCAGAATTCGAGGTGGACAAACAAAAAGAGCTGGCAACACCACCTTCAAACTGAACTAACTATTAAAGCAGTGTAAGCCAAAAACTCCACTAAATAATCCCTTAAAACCAACTTCTAAAAGTTTGGAGGGTTTGAAGGGATCAGAAATTCTATTTTTTACTTCTATCATGTACCTGAGAGATGATGGGGGAAGGTAGTTTGATCGTGCCCACTAGCACCGCATCAGAAATACACTACCTGATTTGACCACACAGGCAGCTGACAGGACGATGGGGTGAAAGAGGAGAGAGCGGGTGCAAATCCGTTAAGGGGATTTAAGCAGGATCCCTGCCTACAGTGACTCATGTGTGGAGTCAGGCTGCACGCTATGACACGGCTCATTATCGCCCTGTAACTTGCTGCCAGCGGGTCACTTGAAAGCAGAGGTCAGTGGTGCTTACAAGTGGGCTGGACAGTAGGGTGACATGCAACCTGCTGCAATAGCTCCGTCACATCTCCATATATTATCCTCACATTTTATGCAACTTTTCAAAAATAAACAAATAAGTCATTCATTCATTCATTCATTATTTTCCTTCAACTTAGTCTCTGATTTATCAAAGATCACTACAGCGGAATGAACCAACAACTATTCCAGCATATGTTTTACGCAGCAGATGCCCTTCCAGCTGCAACCTAATACTGGGAAACACCCATAAAAATTCATTCACACACACACACAATGGCCAATTTAGTTTCAGTTTACTCATAGTGCATGTCTTTGGACTGTGGGGGAAACCAGAGCACCCGGAGGAAACCCACGTCAACACTGGGAGAACAAGCAAACTCCACACAGAAACGCCAACTGTGCCACCGTGCTGCTGTTATACATTAAGCATTTAAAAACATTAACACACTGTGTTTTGTCATTTCAATACTTAAAACATTTTAATGTCATTTAATTCTTAAATAATATAAGAATTCAGCTCATTCTGCTGTGGCGACAAAGCCAAAGGAAAATGAATGAATGAATGAATAATATGAAAACTTTGATCACTACAGACAACTAAAATGAATTTGACCATAAAAATGACATAAACAATCATTCTGAATACAATGTGCTCATTGAGAACAATAGACAATGGTTTCAGTGTGTTTTTTTAGACCATATTTAAATTGGCAGAATTCAGCAAACCATACAATACTTCATATTGTAAAATTTAGATGCATATAATTGCATTCTGTAGACGTGTCACCAGTATGAAATGCAAGATGACCTACTGTATATGGGTCTGGGATGGGTGTTATTGCATTAAAAACTGTAATGCGTTAACATTTGCCTTGTTTATTTTTTAATTGTCACATTCAATTTACAAAACTACTCAAAATCCTTTCTCAAATTGTATCAGTAGTGTACTGCATGAAGGGAAGAGCACATAAATATCACCCAAAACTAACCAGGCCATGTCAGTCAACTGCGAATCAGTGAAAAAAACACTGCAAAACGTGCATGCGCAAATCTTCTCTCTACTTTCGAAATGAGTGGATTTTGCCTATATGAAAAAAGTCACCTAATAACGATGAATAACACTGTTCCATAACAAGAAAAAAAATGAGGGACTTGGCATAAACATTATACCAAGACTGCTAATGATTGTACTTAAACCTATAAATACATGTTTATAAGTACACGTGTCTCCAAGTTAACACTGCTTACCTCATCTCGCTCTTGAGTTTCATGCTTCGCTCGTTTCCCAAAAATACAAGCCAGGTCTGTTTCGCTGCGCCTGGACAGGTCCTTTCCTGTGAGAAAAGGTTAAAAACATGAAGACTTTTTATAGATCTTTGACATTACGCCACACAATAGAGCATTTGTGTAAACATGTGAGTTCTGCTTCAATATGAGGGGAGCGGGGTGGGGGGGTAATTTCAACCTGCAGACACTTCTGGCAAAATTAACACCCACCACCAAATATACATTTAAAAGACTTTATCGATCATTCCTCCACGATTTAAAAACAGAACCGTGTTTATTATGCATTTCACAAACGTCTGGAGAGATGAAAAGGAAACCTTTCCGGTCGCAACCTGTTGACAAATGGAAATCTTTCCAGTGGCGTTCAACTGTGTAAACTATTGATTTAAATGGATAAGGGTCACAGGACGGTTTTGAACTCCTGCCGAGAGGAAAGGTTTAGAGGTAAAAGAGGGCACGTTATGTGGTCGCAGGGGATGAAACGGCTGAGGAAAAACAAACGGTGCAGGACCGGCCCCACCTCACACCTCCCGTTTTCCAGCAGCTCAAAGGCTCCAGGAGAGCCTGGGCGCCCGTCTCAGCCGCGAGTCCTGTGCGTACAGCTGCATCCTCTTCCTCCAAGCAGCTCCTGATAACACTCGCTTATTTATTGCTCTAGGGTCTTTTTCAGCATGCCTTTCAAAGGGGAGACCTTGCCTTCAAGTAACCAAGGTATCCTGTAAGCAGTCTAAACAAAAGGCCAGGGCGAACAAGCTTTCCACTGATCACAGAAGACATCAAGTGGAGCCCAAAAATGACCTTTTTACTTTTGGAAAAAAGATCTATCAACTGACAAAGAGTTAGATTTGGGTGTAACTGAAAGTGCCAAAGCAAAACGTTAGGGTTAACCCAATCAAGAATGAACATTCTGATTCAAGCACTGATTTGGTTCTTAAATATGGACTGTATTGTGAAATGATGCAAATGTACCGTACAACCGGTTTATATTACACATGCATTACATGTACCAGACATTTAATTTTAGGAAGCAGGTGAATCTCAAGAAGCAAATCAGTTTAATCTATAATCTTTGAGTCAGACTTAGGAGTCAGATCAGTCTGGTTCATGATAAATGACTCTATCAGTGAGCTAAACTAAAGAACCAGAACACTGCAGAACTCACAGGCTGTAATGAACCACTGAATCAGCGTGTTAAACAGAAAAACTGGATTGCTTAAATCAAGGAGCTGAACTCCAAAATGTCCCAATTCAAGAAAGAGAGTTAAAATTGAGAAATAAATTTGTCTGATTAAAGTTAATTAACTGAATCAAGGTAAGGCAAGTTTATTTATTTATTTAGCACGTCATACACAATGGTAATTCAAAGTGCTTTACATCAACGAGAAAAAAAAAAAACTAGAACATGAAACAATTAAAATTGTAAAAACGTGTTAAAAACTGGTTTTAAAGGAATGAAAAGGAAGAAAGACACAAGAGTGCAATCTGTCGGAAGTAGCACAGTGCTCATTCGGTGAAGGCACAGCAGGCACTGTGTTTTCAGTCTTGATTTGAATGTTTATAAATGGAGCACATCTAATCATTCCTGAAAGCTGATTCCAGCCGCTCTGTGGGGTTAGGGGTGTAGTAACTGAAGGCGGATTCACCTTGCTTAGAATGAACCCTTGGAATTTCTAATTTACTTGATTCTAATAACATGAGGAATCTGTATTCTGTGAGCATGTCTGTAATGCATTGAGGTCCTAGGTCAGTTAATTATTTATATGTCATTTAGTGATTTATGGTGAAGTAATAATTCTTAAATTTATTCTGAATCAGAGAAAAGAACAAAAACCAGATCTGTTTGACTCATTATGAATTACTCAGAAGCCCTTTACAAAAGATTTTCAGTCCAAAACCTTTTAATGGTTTGCTAGTTTTTAGATGTGTAGATTAAAAGCAAAAATAAACACATACAATAATGTAGAGTAGTTAACAGTGCTCATCAGCAAAGTATGGATGTACCTTATGTAATATGCATCTTTGCTTTGCTTGTAAAATATTACACAAGTGGACAGCCATTTGACAGACGTCATGGTTTTTACCCTACCATTTTAGAACGGGGTGCCCCGCCCCTTGAAAGTCAAGTTTTAACATTTTATTTCCTTTATATAAATGCCAGATCACAACAGAAATCATTAAATGTTCCTTCCTACAGAACAGGTCTGTACTTCGTTCTTTTATCGAACAAACAAAATAGCCTCAAGCCATTCATCTCATCTCTCTGCATTCTCACAAGCAAGCGCATTACCACCAGAGCATGTTTCGTTAAATGTTGCGTCAATTAGATGGAAATTAATGGCACTTCACATCCATCAAGTAAATAATGTCTTGTGACTTTAAATTGCAACACACACTCAAAGTCAGTTTCAGGGTGTTTTCACACTAGGCTATCAGAATCGTTCCCAGGCACGTTCGACCCCTATTTTCCAGTTCGTTTGACAAGTGTGAGTGCTCCGAATAGAGCCCAGATACCTCCCAGTACCTGCAGCATGATGACTTTTATGAACATTTATGAGCATCAAAAATGGTGTATCTGTTCAGTAAAAGATTTGACTGTGTGTCATTGCATCCCTAACGACTTAAAACAATACAAAACAATATAACTAAAGCAATCTCGATGACGTAAGCATGCTTAGGCTCAGAAGGCAAAAAATACAATGCGAGCAAAGGGGGAGGGAGGAGGGTGAACAACTGCGCCTGGTCACAGTTTAAGACAACCGTGCCTAGTGCGAGAACATCCTGAATTAGTCTGTGTGTTTTTTGGTACATTATTTTTTAGGCTGCTTAACACACCTGACTTGTAATGGCCCATGTGATGTATAGTGAGAATACAGAACAAAAAGCTGCTCAGTTTTACTTGTATAGAAATTTGGTGAACAAATGCAAAGGTATTATATTTCATAATATTACTTATTACTAGTACAGACTAAATGCATATAATTTCTTGCTTCAAATCTCCTAATAATCTGTCTTTAGAGAGAGAGCTGTCACAAATATTGCTGCAAATTGAGAAAAGACACCATAAAATCTGTCATTTTAGGTAGCAAGAACTTTATGCAAGGGAAAAACTTTTGCGCTTTTGGCTACATCGTTGTCGTGTAAACGTAGCCTCAGTCAGTGAAGTAAAAATAGCTGCACATGAAAGCTTAGGCAGCTAACCTGTTGCGCGCTACCAAGCAAATATTTAAATACTACATCTATTATTGAGAAGAGAAATTAACGAGTACAAAATTATGATCAAAAATATGACAAAAACAACCCGTCCACAAATTATGCATTTATTTTTGCGCAACTAAGCTAATTAGGCATGTTTACACGGCTGTAGAAAATTCCCCATTTTAATGTCTTTTGTACAGCTAAAGGCAATGTGTACTGCACTTGTGCTGACTATGTAGAGGCAAATAGAGAAAAGAGAAAAAGAGTGGGGAAAAAAAAAAACTTCTTTAAAACCCTTTCAAAATGCCTAAAAGTATTAAAGGAGTGTCAGTATAGTCTGGCGGTGCACATGAGGTTACGAAATCCTGTTGGCAGCAAGGTCACTGCTGCAATGGCAACGACTGACAGAACTCTGGCCAAACCAGATTAGCAATCACAGGGGCTTTTTCAGATCGACTTGCTAATCTGACAAGCGAAATGCTAATTGACTGCCTCATAAGACACCTTGGTTAAGTTCAGTTGCAATTAAACCAACACGGAAAAAGGATTTTCTGGAACATGAAGTGAAGGTGACGAAAAAAGAACAGAGTGGGTGTTCTTTTAACTGCCTGAGCAGGAAATAGCAATGAAATGCACTGATATGATTCTCAGGCGAAATCAGGTCAATTATTAATGAACAGGCCCAAAACTGTTCGCTTCATCTGTATAACAGCTTGACCCACTCGGATGATGGAGTGCTTGCAGTTCAACTCGCATCAAGAAATACTGGATCAGTTGATAAATGGGCAGCCAATTAAATCTGGGTTACTGGTTTACGCTGCTTGTGTCTGAGATGGGCGCTGGAGACGCTGGTGCCTTTCTCCTGTTCTGAAAGCCATCAATCTTCAAAACAAGTAACCCCGCGGCTACCTCCATCCTGTCTATAGTGGGTCTCAGTCTGCTTCTTTTCCAAAAAGATCAGAACAAAACGTCTTAAAAATGAGACTGAGACAAATACATGCAGCTGCACCATCACTACACTCCCTACATTATTTTATAGGCAATTAAAAAAAACAGATGATGATTCTTTAAAGCTGCTAATATTATGGTCAAGGTTTTTGACCTTTTAAAATTGTATTATTGATATTTAAGAAATAATTTTTAAAAAGTGTGTCGGTGCCAATAGCCTAGTGGTTAGTGCTTCAACACATAGCACTGAGGTGCTCGCGGCGACCCGAGTTCGATTCCCGGCTCGAGGTCCTTTGCCGATCCTTCCCCTATCTCTGCACCCCACACTTTCCTGTCTGTCAATCTCCACTGTCCTATCAATAAAGGTTAAAACCCCTAAAAAATAATTATTAAAAAAGTGTGTGTGTATTTTGACTTATTTTTTCATTTGTTTGTAAAAATAATAATAATAATGAAATAAATAAATAAATTATATATATAATATATATAATATACAAAACAATATGACCTGGAGAAATGTTATTTGTTCTTTTATGAATCTTGTTTTATTCTTGAAATAACTTACTACATTTAGCACGGGGCATTAACTGCCAAACTAATTACATTTACTTTGGACTATTTTCACCATATATATACACACACACACACACACACACACACACACACACACACACACACACA
>CAIGQQ010032164.1:7208395-7240217 GCA_903798035.1 Danio albolineatus
CACACACACACACACACACACACACACACACACACACACACACACACTTACTAAATAGCCAATTATGATAATAGAATATTAGAATGATTTCTGAAGCATCATGTGGACCATAAAGCCTGGAGTAATGATGTTACAAATCCAGCACTGCATTAAAGGATTAAAAATAAGTAAAATAGAAAAAATACATTGTAAATTTAAATAATTTTACATCATTCCATTGAATTGTATTTTTGAACTTGGTATGCAAAACAATCTTTAGTTAAATTAGCAATGTAAACATCTAAGCCTACATTTTTATGATTCCAATAAACATACAATTGTATATAAGTTGAATAACCTCAGTCTAACGGAAGTATTTACATTTGCAATGAGTAGTACACTTTGAAACATTAGATATAACTAGTTTATCTCTGCTAAATCCATTAAAGGCCTTAACCTGGCAACGGCTTTGGTGGGGCGTACTCAGGAAACGTACAAAGGGTGAGGCTTGCTATGGGTTACAGAGCAACCAATATCAGCAAAAGGTGATCCAATCAACAAAAGCCTCCACAGGGGATCTTGCCGAACCCAAGCTCAATGATACAGCATACCAACTGACATGACAACAAACTACAAATCCATTAACAACCAGTGTCACGGTTGCCGTTTCAAAGACAGTTAGACATATTAGTTCCACTTTCAAAAGCAGCAGAAACCTCAAACAGACTGTTAAGGATCAAATTACAGAGAGAACAGAGTCTTCATTTATCGTAATATAGATTATAATCAATAATCAGCAGAATCAGTTAACACTTGTAAGGTCTGGTTTAACGCAAATGAATCTGTGCAGTTCAGTGACCACTAAAATCTAAAAAAACAAAGACAAATGAAAAGTGAAGTCACCTTTGAAGCACAAACAGAGCACAATGTCAGAATAGGCAACTATAAGGACAGAATACCAAAGCATACCTGTTATCAGTCCCAATGTTGTCATTTATAGCTAAATATAGTGGCTGGTAATATGCAGCCGATCTTTATTTGTATGTGACAGGAAATCCTGAAGCTAAAAAGAACTAAACTACTAAGGGTGCACTCACACTATGCTATTCGAAACATGCCCAGGAGCATTTCCCGGTTCGTTTGACAAGTGTGAATGCTCTGAATCAGTCCCAGGCACGGTTCAGTTGCCTGGCCTTGGTCCGGTTGGAAGAGATGTGCCAGAGTGTGGTTCAGTTGGGCTTTGGTATGGTATGCTTGTAGTGTATGAGTGCAAATCGCGCATGTGCCCAAAGCTGAACACACAAGTGAAACTGAAGTTTTATATGGATTTAATAATAATTACAAACCTAATAAGTGCAGCATGTGTACTTTTTTGATAATTTGAGTGTAAAGTTGTGGATCTGTTCGGCAAAATATTCGACTGTGTGTCACTGCATATCAAACAACAAAATATTACAAAATGATTTAACTAAAGCAGTCCATTGTGCTGAGAGAGAGAGTTTAAACTGAACAGTTGCATCATCGTTGAAGTAAGTGCGCTCTGGTTCAGAAGGCAAAATGCAGTGTGAGTGCAGGTCGTCGATGGAGAGGGGACAAGCGTGCTTCGGCACGGTTCAAGGCAATTGTAACTAGTGTGAGCAAGCCCTAAATCAGGAGTGCTCAATGCTGTTCCTGGAGATCAACCTTCCTGCAGTATTCAGCTCGAACCCTTTTTAAGCACTAAACCAACCAAGTAGGATCTGAAGGTGCACTTGGTAATTAAAGGACAGGTGTTTTTGAACCAAACTGAAGCTGAACTCTGCGAACAGTTAGATCTCTAGGAACAAAATCGAGTACCCCTGCTCTAATTAATAAAAGTATATAAAATAATTTGTGTGCACGTGTACAGTGATTGTGAGGTGAAATTCAACGAATATGTCTAACCATGGATATGATGTGCTGCTTGCCCTTGTTCTTTCAATTATTTACTTTAACTGTGAAACAACATTGTTGGCAAACAAGGGAAAAAAAACAACAACAAAACAATTGAAGACACAAAAAAATTAAAGAGGACTATGGTGTACTTGTGTGAGCATTAATCTAGCGCACATAGGTCAAGCACTTTTGAGCACTATTTAAATTAATCTATAGTTATTGACACATCTAATGTATTTATGTGGAATGATACTGAAATTCACAAAGACAAACATTCAAGTGGATCATCAACTTTTATCAAAGATCCCCTAAAACTATTGAACATCACCCACTCTTGACCTAGGACAATTTTGAAAGATTTGATTTGATTCACTTCAAATTTTGACTACTGTACACACATACACATTTTATATCTGGAAGATGCTAACTGATAAATAAATCTCAATGTCTATTTTTCTAAATTATAGACAAATAAACAAATATTCATTCATTTTTTTTCAGCTTAGTCCCGTTATTAATCCGGGGTCGCCACAGCGGAATGAACCACCAACTTATCCAGCATTTGTTTTACGCAGCCGCAACCCATCTCTGGGAAACATCCATACATTCTCATTCTCACACACATACACTACGGACAATTTAGCTTACCCAATTCACCTGTACTGCAGATCTTTGGACTGTGGGGGAAACCAGAGCACCCGGAGGAAACCCACGCGAACACGGGGAGAACATGTAAACTCCATGCAGAAATGTCAATTCACCCAGCCGAGGCTCGAACCAGCGACCTTCTTGCTGTGAGGCGACAGCACTACCTACTACACCACCGTGTCACCACAAATAAATATACCAAATAAAATTACTTTATTTTGCAACCTTAACAGCAGAAAACTTCTCAAAGCTTTCACAAAAGGTCCAAGTATGTTCCAGGTATGCATGTCTTCCAAGTCATACAGGTTTGAAACTACGCGATGGAAAGACCACGACAATAGATTCTTCCTTTTTGGTTTAACTACACCAAAGTTGTTTTTTTTAAACAATAGAATGTCAATCATACTAGAATAGGAAAAACCCTTGATACTAATGAGTTTGAGTGATGCTTTTTCACCCCAGGAAGACACAAACTGTGACTCCTGGAGGCAGAGGGCAGCACATAACCAATCAGAGTTGAGCTGAGGTCACGGACATGAGGATAATGAGGCGTCCCAATTACAACAAGGGGGCCGTGATGAGATCGAGTGTGCGAGATGTCCAGCCCGTCTCCTGAGACACAAGATCCACTGAGAATATGCTCTTCCTTCTTGTCGTTAAACAAAGGCTTTAAAAACACAGAGACAACGACAACAACAACATTGTTTTGCATGCGCTGTTATCTGTGGGACTCATCAGGTGCTGATTGAGGCCATTTTGAGAAGTAAGTGCACTGGCCTGTGCTCCTCGCAGGAAACAGGAAGTCAAGCTTAGGAGCGGTTTGCTACGGTGTCCTCTCAGGTGATAAGAGACGGCGAGTTTTTCCCCAACATTCCTGGCATTTTTTTTAATAAACATCCATCATGGAAAATGAGACAATGCCTAAAAATACCAGCCTCTAAAGTGTCAAACCATCATAAGGCCAAATGAATTTCCCACTCATAAAGACCACCAACATGCTTTCCATGCTGGGAAGGATGTGAGCCATGGCGCAGAGGTCAAATGTACGTGACAAAACATTTAAACGCCTGATGAAACTCAGGTAACTTGTTTGTCTACATGATGAGCTTCTTGACTGGCTGTTCTCGGGGCGGCACAGCTTTCTGGTTAAGTTGACCGCACAGTTTGATGTACTGCAGCAGTGACCCGTGAGCTTTTACTTCAGCAGCCAAAGCATACAAAGTTCAGCTACTGAACACAGGAAATAATGGATGAGGGGGGCTTTATTTATAAAGGAAATTTGTAAAAAAATAATACAGAAAAAAGACGGCTTGGCTGCATGAATGTTTTTCAAATTAACACGTCATTAGGTTATTTTAGAAAAGAAAAAGAACCACTCGCCAGCGCACTTAAATAGAAAAACCTGACTATGTATAAAGCAATTGGAATGATCTCTTTGTGAAAAGGTCAGTTAACCAAAAATAAAACTGTTGATTATGAAAGCGATTTACTCAACAGCATTGCTTCTCAAGCGAGCTCCAAGATAGTTTAAAAATCATTTATACAAAACTAAAAAGAACACTTAAAAAAAAAATTGTATCTTTCAGCAACTGTTATTTTCCCCCTTTAATATTAAATTATAATTATATCATTGAAATACCTGAATATATACGCAAAACTAAATAAATGTAAAAAGTGTGTCCCTGGATGTTGCTAGATCAGATACAGTTGCGGTCGGAAGTTCACGAAAATGCTTTATATTATTTATAGAATTTCCCATTAATTGTATTTTATTAACATCTACCCCAACACTAAACCCACCCGTCACAGTAACATAAAAACAGTAGTTGTACTGAGTATTATTTATGTTAGCTATTAAATTACCCAATAAATTGTATTTTTAACGTCTAACCTTTAACCCAACCATCACAGTAATGTAAAAATATTAATTATTGTTAAACAGTGCCATTGAATTGATGCTATATTGATGTGCATATTGCACTTCTGGCCGGTTGTGTATCCTATCTAGAGTTTACAGTGTAACTGGAAAAGCAATGTTAATTTTAAAACAGAAAAAACTGTAACGTTATTTTATGAGTCTGGATTACATCAAAAATGTTGTCAGTCACCATGGGGAAAAACAATAATACACTTCTGTTGCCTAATGTTGCTAAGAGACACCAAATGGCTCACCTTTAGTGAATTTCATATAATGGACCCTCTTCTTCGATGTCTTGGATTTCTCTTCCAAACTGAATCCTTTGTCCTGTGTAGGGTCTGAAAGCATAAGAGTAACTAATTACAATAAAAATAAAAACACACACAGTTTATAACCTTTTAACATAAGATGTTTGCACAACTAAAGTATCGAGAGGCATTCAACTTGACAATGACAACAAAACATAGCTCACGTCATTTCAACATCACAATAGCACCACCTAGTGAACATTCAGAAGAATTAAATAATTTTTCTGAGACAAAATAATAATAATTGAATGGCGCTTCTATTGTTTATAAATTTAGCTTACTGTCAGCGTTATTCTGTCCATGGCAGTTGTTAAGGTCAGCAAGGAGTTGATTAAAATCATCCTGGTGGGCAATCCAGTTGTCCTAATGACACAAAACAGTAACAAGACTGAATAGACGTGAAAAATTTGAAAAAACACAGTAGCTGAATATGATTGGTTTTTTACCTCATGGTTGACTGCGGTGCCCAGACCTAGGCTGTTGTTCTTGACTTTAACCTTAATGTGTTCTGTAGACCCTTGTTCAGTCTTGCCAAGACCCTACCAAACAAAGAAATTAAGATGAACACATGACAAAACTCATAAATACATTACACATCTATTATAAATACATTAATTTCACGCACAAAATTTAATTTTATAAACGGTTTGATGAACATAACCCTGAAATAAAAACAAACATTAAACTAACTTAATTTATCACATTTTGAAATGTCCAATTTGAATAAACATTTAAATAACTAGATAAATCTGCATGAATCAAAGATGAAACAAACTATGATGTTGCATCAAATTAAATTTACTGACATAATTGTAGGACTACATTTATATCACACTATTAAAGTATACTTATAAATGTCCTCAACCACATGTATCCGAACTGTCTTGTGTTTTCTATTAATATCATTGTGCACGTAATACTGTATTTTTTTTTTTGTATTACAATTTTTCTAAAATGTTGTTTAAATATTCTATTAAGGTATGATTAAATCAACACTCATCAGCAAGAAATTCATACGTAAAAAAATAACTTGCTTCGTTCTTACACATCAAGGGACATAATCTAAACCAGTGTTCATAATCTTAAATGAACAATTCATAACAACATGTGACCAATATTAACGAATTTAACCGCCTGAGAGACCGTTTGGCAGCTGTCATGGCAAGTGACAGATCTGTCAACTGGCTGACAACTTTCTCCTACTATTCTTGATGTAACACTTCACGCACGACATTGGACTTGATATAACATGATTTTTTCAGCCCATTACCTTTCCTTTGGACCAGCCCATGCGCTCCAGCATCTTCTGTCCAAACTTGGACTCGTCGTTGCTCCATGCGCTGTTTCTGGGATCCACAGACCACTTTTGTTTACGACGGGCTGATTTAATAACAGAATAATGACAGATGTATTACTGCTGCATACATTGTACATAAACTACAGCACTAATGAGGCGCGTCGCTTCATGTTATGTTTGCACCAAAACATTTAATATTAGTAATGTCACGGAAGTTTTGTTTCCCTAAGAAATTAGATATAAAAAAGTATTTGACAACTCGTTCTGGTATTAAAGAGAAACGGTGGCTAGCCTGCTAGCATACAGGCTAACCAAGTTGCTAAAAAAGTGGAGCATGCAAGAAAAACTTAAAATGCTATTTTCATCCGCATCAAACACACATTGCTACTTAAACGTTACAAAAATGACAACTAAAGTCTTCAAACGTCATCATTACGCTGAAAAATATTTCAAGTGAAAAACTCACGTTCGGCAAGCATGGACATCTTTGAGAAGGGTCCTTGAACACATGGAGAAACAGGCAAGCTGTCCTATTTGTGCCTGCTTGAAATGAACATTGAACATGCACTCTATGTATGTCGTTTCAAACACTATAAATTGTGAACATATATTAAACCAAACTAACAAACATGAGTTTGGATGATTAATGGCACTATATATAATGCATTACCATAGAAAGCTTTCTATTAGATTAGATGTTTTAAAACTGTTGAAGAATCTGGGCAACATTGTGGCGCAGTGGGTAGCGAGCCTGAGTGGTGTTTGCATGTTCTCCCCGTGGTGGTGTGGGTTTCTCTCGGGTGCATGCGGAATAGGTGAATTGGGTAGGCAAAATTTTCTGTATGTATGTGTGTAAATCAAAAGTGTATATGTGTGTTTCCCAGTGATGGGTTGCAGCTGGAAGGGCATCCGCAGCGTAAAACATATGGTGGATAAGTTGGTGGTTCATTCTGCTGTGGCGACCCCAAATTAATAAAGGGACTAAGCTGAAAAGAAAATGAATGAATGAATGTTTAAGGATCTTATTTTAGCTTTTAGAAACTTTTTTTTTCATTTCACTTTTTTTACAAACAAAAGCAAAGTAAAATGATTATTTTAATTAAATCGTGTGATAACCACAATTAATAGGTTTTGCAGGATGGTTAAATGGTAATAAATGTGCTGTAATCTTACTACAATTTTACATTATAAAATCATAGATAAACTTTGAAAGATTTTTATTTAAGTATGGATAACACCACATGCCAAACTACTTAAAGTTGCATAATTGACTCACTGTTTTAAAAATTAAGATAATATCAGCTTTAAAACTAATGAAATGTCTGCAAATTAAACTGCAATTTAAACTCTCCATAATGCCCATACATGTTTTTACTGACCACAATGGTATTTACTCTTTTTATGTAATTACCAGGGGTATCATAACATTTGGTCAGGTTCCTAAAGGAGGGAACAGGCTTTTATTTATGTTTGCATTGTGCATAGCATTATCAGATAAATTAAGGCAATTTTGTAATAAGTCCCTTTCAAAATCCAGCATTGGATTATATTTTAGATTATTTTCCTTGTTGGCTGGAGTCAGTTTTAATGACAAAAGCTCAGGCGACTCGATATTTCGACTGCTGTTATATGCTAAATGACAGATGAGAGGAACTACTCCAAGTGACCAAGAAACAGGCGCCACGGTGGCGCGTGAGTAGCACGTTCGCCTCACAGCAAGAAGGTCGCTGGTTCGATCCCCAGTTGGGGCAGGTCCCGGTTGGGCCAGTTGGCGTTTCTGTGTGGAGTTTGCATGTTCTCCCCGTGGTTGCGTGGGTTTCCTCCGGGTGCTCCGGTTTCCCCCACAGTCCAAAGACATGCGGTACAGGTGAATTGGGTAAGCTAAATTGTCCATAGTGTATGTGTGCGAATGAGAATGTATGAATGTGTTTCCCAGAGATGGGTTGTGGCTGGAAGGGCATCCGCTGCGTAAAACAAAATGCCGGATAAGTTGGCGGTTCATTCCGCTGTGGCGACCCCGGATTAATAAAGGGACTAAGCCGAAAAGAAAATGAATGAATGAATGACCAAGAAACATTTTGTGGATGTCTGGCTCATTCACCAACCTGATTTCACCAAGTAGGACACGTCTGTTGATCCTGAAACCACATTCCAATCAGCCAATCAGAATTAAGGGATTTATGTTTATGGTTTATGTTAAGTTTAGGCTTACAGTGAGGTCTATGCACTCTCAGAAAAAAGGTACACAATGGTACAAATAATGTTCCTAGAGGAACAGTTTTGTACTTTTGTAAAAATTGTACCTTATATGGTACTGAAAAGACCTCCTATGATACTGTTTATGGTACAACTGAAATGAAGGTACACAATTGTTCTCATATAAAAGGTACAAAAGTGTTGAACAACTCCTTCTTTATTATAGTATCTATGAAAATAAATATGACTGGAAAGGCAAAGTGATTTTTATGAATAATTTCCATATTAAAACAAGAATCATCATTTAAAAGTATATGTTTAAAGATACTTATAAACATACATTTTTAGTTCTATAATACAATAATACAAAACAACTGGTAAAACATAAAACTATAGATATTGTAAACTAAACATTTAAGGCATTTTAATAAATGTTTGGTAAGCATTTTTGACACTGTTAAGGTACAAAGTGTCTTGTCACTGTGGTGGTACCTTTCACAAAGTATACAATATTGTATCTGCAGGTTTTTAAAAACAAAGGTATATTTTGGTTTCCCATGGTACAAATCATGACCTTAAAAGGTACAAATTTGTTTCTTTTCTTAAGGTACAATTCTGTCCCATTAAAAGGTACACTCTCAGAAATGAAGGTACACAAGCTGTCACTGGGGTGGTACCTTTTTAAAAGGTACACATTTGAACCTAAAGGGTCCATATTGGTTCCTCAAAGGTATATATTAGTACCTAAAAATTTTAAGAGGAACACTTTTGTACTTTTTAGGTACTAATATGTACCCTTGAGGTATTAATATGGACCCATTAGGTACAAAAGTGTACCTTTTGAAAAGGTACCACCCTAGTGACAGCTTGTGTACCTTTATTTCTGAGAGTGTACTGCCCCAATGACAAGGGTTAGTACCTTCTTTGGTACAACATTGTACCATTTTTTCTGAGAGTGTGCACTTCTACATGAGTGTTATCCAACTAGTATTCCCCTCTGATTTTAGGAGTCATTTACAGTAATGGTTGGGTTTGGCCTCACGGTGGCGCAGTGGGTAGCACAATCGCCTCACAGCAAGAGGGTCTCTGGTTCGAGTCTCAGCTGGGTCAGTTGGCATTCCTGTGTGGTGTTCTCCCTGTGTTGGCGTGGGTTTCCTCCTGGTGCTCTGGTTTCCCCCACAAGTCCAAAGACATGCGCTATAGGTGAATTGGGTAAGCTAAATTGTCAGTGGTGAATGTGTGTGAATGAGTGAGAATGGATGTTTCCAAGTGATGGGTTGCAGCTGGAAGGGCATCCGCTGTGTAAAACAAATGCTGGATAAGTTGGCGGTTCATTCCGCTGTGGCGACCCCAGAGTAATAAAGGAACTAAACCAACAAGAAAATGAATGAATGAATGCATGAATGAATGAACGAAAGGTTGGGTGTAGGGGTATAGGGAATATGTATGGATTATATTCCATAGACATTAACCCAGGGTTGCATCGTACACGGCAATATCATGATGTGCCTGGCCATTAGTGACCAGCAGCAAATGATGCAAAGCAGACAAAATGAGGCAGTGACCAGCAGTGAACATCCTTGAACACAGTTTGGACTTAATTTAAATAGGTCGTTCATGTTCTGTCCGTGGCTGTGCTGATTTACAGAGAAGAGCTGCTGCTG
Organism: Danio albolineatus; assembly: GCA_903798035.1. Classification (NCBI taxonomy): domain Eukaryota; kingdom Metazoa; phylum Chordata; class Actinopteri; order Cypriniformes; family Danionidae; genus Danio; species Danio albolineatus. The sequence continues at coordinate 7,218,320 of CAIGQQ010032164.1, forward strand.
AATTCTGCTGTAGACTGGACAGGCACTGACCTGCAGCTGTCAGTCAAATCACAGAACTGCCCTCAGAAGGAGATGTGCGCAATGTGTTTTGTTCTGAATAAATATAAAATAATGTAGGCTACATGCTTAATGCAACAAAAAGCATTATGCCTACTGGACAAAATAGTTCATATTGGCCTGCCCTACACCTATTGAAAAAAAGGACATTTTCACTCAGAAATTTTTAGAAAAATGAGTACCGAGGATAAATGTGCAAGTAAATAGGACATTTTGGGATAGAATTTGTTTTAAATAAAAGTTTAAGATTTTTTTTTTGTCATATTAAAATCTGCTTAACCTCTTACACTCTGGTGCTATTTTGGGATTTCCGCCTGGATTTTGTCTACCCAATTTTAAAAGCTTCCTAAATCCACATGCAGAGGAGTAAATGCAAAAATGTGGTATCATTTTAAAGAAAACTCTTAAAATTTTCATAAATCACTGTTGAAAGTGATTAAAATGTCTGTGTTATCATAAACACTTAAAAAAAAGAGGCGCTTTCTGTATTTTTTCTTTATAAACTCAAATTTAAAAGAGTGAAAATAATCCAGTAAAGGAAATCTATAATCGTACATGGACAAGCAAGAGCTTAGATTTGAGCTATGACTTGTACATGTGTGTCATATAAGAAGCATATAAAAATATGAAAATGACAGCTCGGGTATCCAGAATTTTGTTGTGTAATTAAATGTTAATAACTTTTGTACAGTAAAATAAAAACCTAAATGATGCATATGTGCATAAAATATAGCTTCTACGCTTTCAAATGGAACCACTTATAGGGGTCTTGGGCACCCCCAAACCTTTAAAACTTAAAAGGAAGTTGATGACGTCACAGGACCCGGGTCCGCAGAGTTTAAGAGGTTAAACATTTAAACATATTTAATATCTGTTTTTAATTCTTATTACTTTTTTTTTTTATGTTAAATGGCACATGAACGCGAGAGCTGTAAAAGCCAAGTAGTACTCACAGTAGGGCCAAATGGCTGAAGATGGAGCTTTAGCTCCTCCTGGCTGCACTTTCTCTTCAAGTGACCTCACTGGGGGTTAGAGCTGGGTGGGGTTGGGCGTTGGTTAAGGGCGGGGTGTTAAAAAAGCATAGTTGGAGCTCTGGAGAGGGGATAACAAATTCTATATTATCTCTATATATACAGTATAATATATATATGCATGAAAGAAAGAAAGAAAGAAAGAAAGAAAGAAAGAAAGAAAGAAAGAAAGAAAGAAAGAAAGAAAGAAAGAAAGAAAGAAAGAAAGAAAGAAAGAAGGTAACAGGAAAAAATAATACAAAGATGAAAGTTAAAAGTGAATTAAACTTAATCAAGACATTTCTTTATTTATTTATTGTCCTGTTTTTACATGTATTCTTTTATTTATATAATAATTTTTTCTGTAGGTTTGAACTTAAATAGTAAAGTGGGGTGGTAAGAATAAATATCCTAATATATGTTATCCTCTGTATGAAAGGCTAATATTTTATATTAAAAAATAAAATGCTACTTAATTTGTATGTAAACTGTGAAAAGTGTCAAAAGATTAGAAAGAGAGTGGCAGCGCTAATTTATGACCTTTACTTAACCAGGAATTCTCTTCCGGTATTTCCAGTACTGCTACAGCATTTTGACACGTGTGTGTGTGTGTGTGTGTGTGTGTGTGTGTGTGTGTGTGTGTGTGTGTAAAAACATGAGAAGGTGTGTACATACCATCAGGGCTTACACAACAACACGTCTGTAGCTGTGGTCTGCACTGCTCACTTCTGGGAACCTCACAGGGGTTTCTTGAATTAGATGTTCAAGATTAGATCTTCACCTTAGGATGTTATGTTGTCAAACAAGTGCAGGAGCAAGTGACACTTATGTAATGTTTGCATGATGTTATATGTATAGATTACAATAACCTATCGTTCTCTTCGATGCAGATGGGCTTTCAGATGGAATAAAACACCTAAAGCAAGGTTTTGCTGTACACAAATCAACTTCGACAAAACTGTTTGTGTTGGAATTTCATAAAAACGCTTCAAATGTTTTTAGGTTTTCTTTTAGAAAAATAAACAATGATAGAATATAGATTACAGCAATAACACTGTATAAAACACAATTTGTAAAGAAAAAGAAAGATATCAAAAGTTCAGATGCAAAAGGCAAGTGTCATTTCACCTTAAACACAATAAAATGAATCTTTTCTTCACTATACAAGTGAATTTTTTGAATCTGCAAAGGAGCCTGAGAGGAAAAGGAGCCTTTTAGAAGAAAATTTCTCTCTGAACTTTTCACATTTTATGTAATTTGGAGTCTGATGTTTCAGAAAAAATACTTTATCAATTCTTTCACTGAAATTTTTACTGAATTGTACCTTAAATACACCCCTTAGTGACAGAAAAAAATGAAGAAAAACAACTCCTAATGATATATAAAAAAAGCTAAAGAAAGAGATTGATCTTCATTGTTGGACACTCGTTGTAAATTATGAATAATATATTTTTTCTCCATGATTTGTCAGATCTGTTGGACATTTTCAATAAGTGTGTCAGGACAACAACAGTTTTACAGTCGTTCCGAAAAAGTTAAATATGTGAAAACAAATATGTGAGACAAAAACTCAACAGGTGCTAGTCATGGGGGATTCAGTCACATGATCTTCAATGGAGGCCTTCTACTAATTTCTGCAGAATTGCTCAATTTAAAATAATCCTATTCACCTTATTCTCTGTCTTTGAGCGGACGCATCCATTTGAATCTTTTTGGCTGGAGACTTCTGCTCTCATTCACTTCCATTCATTTTAGACGTTAAAAAAAGCTCGATTTTTTAAATTACATTATTCTACTTTGTCTGTATAGTCATGCAAACACTTGCTTGACCGTTTCTGCCGTTCGTTATTTCTAGTCATTTCCCCAAAAGGCGACTGAATCGGAAGTTCTAAAACAATTGCAAAAACGAGCACACTTCCGCATTGAAGAATAAGGTCAATAGTGTCACATTATACTTGTATTCCTATAAAAAACAATCCATATATTTCCATAAACATAGGAATTGATATGTTTTGTCACTAAAACATTTTCAGTAACAAAATGTATCAATTTCTATGTTTTTAAAAATATTTGCATAAAAAAATAAAAAAGATTACCATTTGCTAACATCGAAACTTGTAAAATTAGGCAAAAAAAATTTATTAACAGTGTTACGGGTTTCTTCTTTATTTATAAGAGCTGTAATTTATTGAACTATATGGACTTTATTGAGTCACACCATATAGGGCAGTTATGTAATTTGGCTCAAAATGTAAAAAATGCAACACAGCAGTTTTTATAACAACAGATCCATGGAAAACAAAGAACAATTTACTGCATTTTAAATAATGACAGCACCAATTATATTCATTTTTATCATGTGTGACAGTGAAACTGCATTGTCATATCAACAACCCATATTACATATGTTTTTCAATTACTTATACCGTCATCAAAGTAATGGAACAAATCTGACTTTATTTTGCACGTTCTCATGTTTGTCCATTGCCTGGGCTTTGCATTCCTCCAGTTTAGTGTGTGTCTCTTTAGTGGTCAAGGAGAGGCTGATGTTTGTTTAAAGTCATGCCTCATGTCAGTGAGGATTCCAGATGGTGTGTGATGTGTGCCAGCTTCGACATTCTACAAAACGTTACGAAATACAGAATTATGAAATGACATGTTATGAAACGGTGGGAGGTCCTAAAGAGAACTGTACTCTAAAGGAAGAAGTAAAAAAATAAGTCACTTTGAGTGTAAACCTGCATGCATGGAGACATTTGTCACAAGAAACAACTTATTTGTGTCCATTACATCACTTGATCATACTTAGCTAAGATGAAATTTCATTTGGAAAGACTGCTGACAGTTACACTAAACTCAGCTGATGCATAACTCTGATATTACAGGTGCCAGAGACTCTGCCAAGCACTTGACCACAAAATCAGTGCATGCATCTATAGCTTTCAAAGTTAAAGCATAAAACATCAAAGAACCTTTCTGTAATAATTCCTAAATTTCATTATGTAAGTAAACTTGTCTCCTCTGGCGTAACACTATTTAGTAAGTCACTTTTGCCAAGTACTTACATAACCAATTATCAAATAACTGCTATCCATATTATTGCCCCACTTTACGAAAGAATGGCAGATCTTTTGTTACTGGATATATTGTACAAACATCTATTATATAACCGGTGTACATTTGCAATCTAAATAAAAAAGAGGCTCGGTCTCATGACACTGAAATATTTACATGGACCGTCGCCAATCAAAACAAGCAAAGGCACTGCTGCGGATGAGGCAAAAACAAGTCAGATGGTTGAGCGATAACTGAGGGAGATTATGGTCTTAAGTCAGTGTATTATGTATGTACTGATTATCTTAATATGAAGTGACAAGATGTGCATTAATGTACAGTGGTTGTGCAGCCATAATCAATGCAAGCGACTGCCATCATAGTTCTTTAAAAGTTAAAGGGATGGTTTCATTTCGAACATGAAAATTCTTATTGCAAAGAAAAAACAAAACAAAATGCTTTTCTTACTTGTTTCTTACTTTTTTGTTTCTAGTTTAAATATCTAAAGATTCTTAAATCAAGATGAACTTTCTAGACAAGCAAAACATAATGTCTTGTTTTAAGAAGTAAAAAAAATCAAGCTAAATATTCTGCCAACTGGGTAAGAAAAGTAATCTTATGTCAAAAGAAAAAACAAGATTATTTTTTGCACCCCATTGGCACATTATTTTGTTTGTTTTAAGAAGAAAACTCACCTCGTTTTGACAGGTTATTTCTTAAAATAAGACATTTAAGACATTCTTCTTGATTTAAGAATCTTTAGATATTCGCACTAGAAACAACACAAAGAAAATCTAAGAAAAGCATTTTTTTTTGCAGTGCTGTCATCATTTAGTCCCCCTTGACTTCCAAACCAGTTTGAGTTTTTGTTCTGTTGAACTCAAAAGAAGATATTTTTAAGAGCGTTCTACTGAAAGAAAAAAAAACATGGAAGTCAAGGTTACGGTTTCCAACATTCTTCAAAAATATTTTCTTTTGTGTTCAGTAAAAAAACAAATTCAAACTGGTTTTGAAAACGTCAAAGGTAAAAGTAGTTGATAAAACATTACTTTTTTGGTGAACTATTCCTTCAATAAGTTAGTGTTAATATGGCTTGAAGCAGTCAACTGATACGACAGACGTCAGGAAATTGAAAAAGCGAAAGATAAACAAAACACGCTAGATTAAAAATGATCCTCAAAGTCATTCATACGTTCATTAGAGATGAACACGATTTAGAGATAACAGAAGGATAACAACATGAAGCCTACAGTGTTAAATAATGTTCAACTTATGCTCCTCTGTGAGTTTTGGTCTTTTATATGATATATAAGCAATGTCAAATGAAATGTTATTGTATCAATTAGCTTGAGCGCAAATGTGATATAGTAAGATATTTACCGTTTAGTAAATAAGTTGTTGTTTTCGATAAATGTTGTGTGATATTGACTGTTTCTCTGTTTTGTCAGTGAAAATATTACCTAAAGTGCATCTCTGAAAAAAACCCCGGCAGTTTCGGATTCAATCAGGCGAACCAAATGATTCACTGATCGATAGAGAGTCACTCGAACAAACCAAATGATTCACTGATCGATAGAGAGTCACCCGAACAAACCAAATGATTCACTGATCGATAGAGAGTCACCCGAACAAACCAAATGATTCACTGATCGATAGAGTCACTCGAACAAACCAAATGATTCACTTAAGACAATTACCAGCATTTACCGACAGATTTAGCTTTTATTTGGAGGATTGTTATATTAAAATTGTATATTTATATGTTATTAAAAAAGCATAGAATTCTCCAAAAAAGTTAAGGGGATAGTTGACCGAAAACGAAAATGTCCTCACACTCAGGTGTTTCTAAACATATGAATTTCTTTCTATTGAACATAAACCAAGATACTCTGAAACAATATTGGAAAGCAGCAGCCACTGACATCAAATTCTTCCAAAATATCTCCTTGGAGGGTAAATAAATGTTGACAAGAGTTTTCATTTTTAGCTTAACTATTCCTTTAATAATCAGACTGGTTTGGTTACCAGCGATTTTTACTGTAATTAAAACGTTTGAAGCATTTCTCAAATTAACCATTTGAAAATCAAAGGCTTTAATGAATTAACTATTAAATCTTTTTTTTCACAGTATTCAAAACACAAATTCATTCAGAAATTAAACATTGATGTGTAAAATCTCATTTTGATCCCCAAACTTTCTGTGAGGATTGTTTAGGGGAAAGGAATAAAATCTAGTTTCTACAAAATAAAATTCATTGTCTGTGTAAAGTCCCCACAAATATCTCTACAAGTGTGTGATTGACAGTTTCTTCCTAATTTATAGTATCACTGGGCATGGCCAGAAGACCCACAGAGCAGATTGGCAGCACAGTGGCTCGAAAGTAGGTCAAAAGCATTACTGACACTTGTGTTTTGCAGTGACTAGGATGGAGAGATGGTGTTTAAGTCCTGGCCAAACAGGAGACGAGGAGAGAGAGCCAGGACCAGAGAGAGAGGTGTGCTGAGCGCTGTTTAAGTGTTGATGCTAAATTAAAACATTGAGCTTACCATAAATTGCCAACCCTGCCTTCTTCCTCGCACTCACAAGAACTTCATCACACACACAATCTCATTTACACTACTGAGCATATTGCTTAAAATGAAAGACCAGACAAAATGTTAAAGATAAAAAAGCTTTATTGACACAAGTTTTGTGATCAAAAGATGTGGATGCAAAGCTTGACTAAAAAATAATAATTTAAATTTGCTTCCCACTCTCCCCTTCTTTTGGGATAATATATATATTTTTTTCTTGTGGGAAATGCTGTTTGGGCAAATGCAATGAGAGAAATTGCATTTATCAAAAAGTGACAAAGTATACAGCAGTTAGTGTGGAATCTGGCGTTTCGTCTGTGAGCCGTCTGAATAAATAGATGTCGGTGTAATAGTGCACAAGAGAGGCAAAGCAACCGAGAGGGATTTGATAATGTCATTTATCACGATGTCCCCCGCTTTCCCTGAGGACCGGCATTTGAGTCCCACCCTGTCCAAACCACAGAGTCTTTTGTCTGTTTATTTTGGCATGGCCTGCAGCTGCTAGAACCGCTCCTTTCCCCTCAAATATTACCTTCTTCCAAGATACAGTCAAATTATTATACTTGAATAAAAATGCAAAAAGAAAACTCAGAAAGAGACTAGAACTAGGATCTGCCACAATCATTTTTGGATTGATTTGGTTCATTTTACCTCAAGATATGATGATCCTTTGATCACTAAATGCCAAGCACAAGAGGATCACGTCAAGTTTAAACCCATTCGTTTTCTACTCTCTCCAACAAAATACCTCAGCATCGCTGGCGGTTTTCCTAGAAAAGAGACCCGACCTCTTCGTATAATCTGATAATTATACACAAATAGCCTGCGCTAGCCAAAGAGCTCTATACAGATGACACAAAAGAGAACAGGAATATGACTATTTACAGACCGCGGATCTCTCTTCTGCGTCACTAGAAATCTTTACGATATATACAGATGCCCACAGTTCATAAGCAGACTCAGTTGGCCTGAGCGATGCGGGACTCTGAGCCGATGAAGTTCAGCATCGTCTGAACCAATTCTGGTAGATCGTAGTCGTGTTTCCAGCCCCAGTCATTACGAGCGTTGCTGTCATCAAAGTTCATCGGCCAGCTGTCAGCTGTGAACACAAAAAAAAAACCATGCTTTTTCAATATTTTGCATGCTTTATTTATGCTTGCACTGAAGTTTGTTTTTTGGATCATACCTATAGCCTGTCGTACAGAGTCGATGTCATATGAGACCTGAAGGTCAGGAAGCTGTTTCTGGACCTCATTTGCAAGTTCTTCAGGAGTGAAGCTCATGGCGTTGATGTTGTACGTGCGCATGCTGAGTGTCTCCACCGGCGCCTCCATTACCTCCAGCGTCGCCCGCAAACAATCATCAATGTACATCATGGGCAGCCGTGTGTCTGGCTTTAGGTTGCACTCAAATTTTCCGGTTTTCACAGCATCATGGAAAATCTGCACGGCATAGTCTGGGAATGAAAAGACAAATCATGACTCACTTTTTTTGACCTTATCTATCTGTAGGAGTGCTAGCAGTAACATCTGGAGAAGCACTTTTGAGATTTCCACATGTGACTGCGGGCAGCTGGAGGTGTGGTTCAAATGCCTGACAGGCATTGGTGCAGGATATCAGTCTAAAAATACGCAAAGCAAACAACGCCCCGTTCTGAGCATGTGCCAGTTGCATAACTTCTTTTGCGTACATGTGCAAGGTCATGTGCTAACAACATAGAGCAGACTACGCCATACCTGTTGTGCCACCGCCAGGCTGTGAGTCTGCAGAGATGATGCCAGGGTACCGCAGACAGCGGAAGTCAAGGCCGTAACGGTGGTGGTAGTACTGTGGAAAAAGAATATTGTGAATAAAGAGTTGCACAAGAAACTGATTATATGTGAAATACTTGAAGTGACTTGTGTCTTTACCTCTCCCATGAGCTCTGCGTGGACTTTAGAAACTCCATATATAGTGCGTGGTCTCTGCACACAAAGGTCTGGAGTGGGATTTCGAGGTGAAGTTGGTCCAAAGGCACCAATAGTGCTGGGCACAAAGAGACGAAGCCCATGTTCTGCTGCAATGTCTAGGATGTTGTGCAGCCCTGCAGGAAAAAATAAATAAAATTGTCATTAATACTACTTCAAGATCAAGGTAGTATAAAATATAACAGTAAATATACATTTTGCAACTATTTGATATAATTTCTAACATTTGTCCTAGTAAAATGTTTTAAAAACATTTAACAATATACTTAAAGCAAACAAACAGATAATTGTACAAAAATACACAAGGATAGATGGTTCCTTGTATAAAATACCTAAATTATACTCGGAACAGTTTATTTTATAAAACTAAAATATCATGAAAGATACTTCATACTTGACTTCAAATTTAGTACATTTAAATTTAAAAATTCTGAAAATCTCATTTATATTTGCTTGTGTGTTTTGAAAGTCTTACCTGTGATGTTGACTGCTCGTGCCAGAGCCACATTAGCTTCTCCGACAGCACTTAGAAGAGCACTGTAATGCACTAACCAGGTGATCCTGTTGTTTACTACTATCTCTCGCAGGTTCTTGTAGTCCAGAATATCAGAGTAGATAAACGGGCCTGTGAATTGAGAAATGAGACGTGGTTGAGGCATGTTAATCTACCCGTCAGTGCTTGTAAGCTGTCAAATACTGTGCCTTGAACTCATATTTCAGAAAATTAAAAAGGCTGACATCTGACTAAACGAGGGCGTTAAAAATTTAATTGAATTATTAGAAGCAACGCTATAATAAAGTTGCATTTCTTAACTAATCTAAATGACCTTAACATAAAGAAATGATAAATAAACTATTTAAACAATTCTCATGAGTATGATTTATGTAATGCATAACACAACTATTGAAAAAAAGAAGTGTAAAAATATATTTTTCTCTAATTAAATCACATATTAAAATTTAATTTGATGAACAGAAGACATACCACTGTGAAAGACATTGCTAGGTGGTTTCCTGATATCTGAGAGGATCACATTGTTTTTCCCAAATCGCTTCCTATAAAACAAATTTTTTGTTAAACCTGAAATTTAGAGAATTACGTTTATAAATGCATAAACTGAGCATGCTTGCTGTACAGTACTGTGAAGTGCTTACCTTAACAGTTTAGCAAGCCCAACCCCTAGTTGCCCAAGGCCACCTGACAGAGAGAAAGAGATAAAATCAAATATTTCACAAGAAACACAAAAGGGAAAGCCAATAACCACCCTTCTAAAAAATGTGCTGATAAACGTGCATGATTCTAACTTGCATGTGAAATACATGGTTTTTCATACCTGTGATGAGAACTTTAGGGTGGTCCGTCTCTGAGAAAGACACAGAATGAAAGCTGGCATCAGATGCAGATGTGACCTGACGCGGGGAGAAACTGATGTTGCGAATTGCCACTGTCAGCGGTTGGCATCCACATGCAGGGGCCAGCAGGGCCTGCTTTGCCACCTTGCTAAGGGCTCTGATGACTGGCATACTCAGTTACCTGAAGAAAAAAAATAAGAGCATATACTGAGTTATTACACATTTTAATAACCAAAAGAACAGTCTAACGCAAAATTGTAATCTGTCATCATTTCCTTAAAACCACGACTTTCCAAACCAGTTTGAAGTTCACTCTTCTGCGAAACAATAAATGTCAGGCATAATGCCAGCCTCAGTCACCATTCATCTTCTTTACAATGCAAGCCAACTTTTTTTCTGTTCCACAAAAAGAAAGTCCTGAAGCTTTGGTACAGACATATAAATATAAAGCTGGTGCTGTTTTGAACAAACATTTCGAGCCAAACATCTAACATGTGTTTCTTACATCAGGGCTTTTTCAAACATGAGACTCGTGATAGTCAATTTACAACATACAAACAAACTAATGAACTCAACTGAACTTAAAGTAAAGCTTTGCAAATGTATACTTTTGTTTTAATTTTAAGCATTAAACAGATAAATATATTGATATATACAAAAATAAATTTCCAAGTTTCATCGAAATTCCTACCTTGACAAAGTGAAGGCACGAAAGGAAGTAGGATTGAAATTTGAGCGTATTTATACAGCCCTACCTTCGCTGTCAGCCAATCAGCGGCCGAGACCTGAGCTGCACGGGCACCACGCCGAGGACGATGGCAAGATGCCTAACACATCTTTTATTTCGACCTCTAAAGACTTCATTGTGGCAAGTCTGTGCGGACTGTTCTGTTCGTGTCCTGATTTTTCTCGTTCACAATCAACTACAGACAATCCGAGCCTTCTTAACAGCCGGTGCGATCTTGAGCTGAAAGCTCAGTCAGACCCAGTCAGGGAATTTAAATCGGTTTAGACTAGTGTAGCGTAATCTGAAAACCTTCGCAGTTTTCATACTTCTTCCAGGGTCAGAAGTTAATACTTAAGATTAAAGGCTGTGCGTTTTTATGTTTTGTTGTAACGTTGCTTATTAGCATATTTATCAGGCTAATTATAATACAGCACGCGACTCCCACGCGGATCATTTTAAGAAATGTATTTCTTCTTGAGTATCGCCAGGTTTGGTCGCTTCAAGTATGTACATATCATCATCATAGTAATATTAATATTGTCTCTTCGCAACCTATTTGCCCAATCTGTTGTCTCTCTTTTTGACAATTTGATTAGTTTTCTGTTTCCTCCATATGCGCTACACGTGACCACTCATGAATATTTAATGACTTTCGCGCTGAAGATTGTCCTGATTGGTTGCCTGTTGCTAAACAACTCGCTGTTACATTCTTGCCCTTTATCGCTACATTTAGGCACAAAAATGCAAAGGACTGTTTAAAACGACAAATTACCAACGCGAGGGTTAAACTCAAAGAATTATCATGGCGCAGGGACTGAAGTAACGTGCAATCTTGACTTCTAGTGTATGTGAAGTAGACTACGTGGGCAAACCGACGTGGTCACGTCGACGACTCCCTTTGAATGAGCTCCTTAAAGTAAGGGTCAGTGGGTTTCGGATGCGATTGGTTTCATACGAACTATAGTGTTTTATAAAGCGCTAAAGGGAAGTCGGGAAAATGACTAGATGAGGAAGAAACATTTGCTGAACTCCATTAACTTACTGACCTACAACTGCATATTATCAATATCACGTCATTTGACATTTAACCAAACGTTTAAGGCTAAATGGTAACAGGAAAGATGCAAACAAAAAGCGATTTAACAGACAAACAGTGACTTAACGTTATCACGCGTGTTATCTTTCCAGTCAAGGCCACAGGAAACTATCGCTCAGATAAGGTTCTTATTGTAATCGATCCTAAAAGCAAAATCAGTAATTAAATCAACTCACCTAGTGACTTGAAAAAGATGCAGAAATTCAACAAAACGCGTGCTGCTCTGTCGACGTGAGTCTAGCTTCCCGTCACTGCCTCTTCATTCACTATCTTCCAGTATTGCATCAGCCCGCCGCGGAGGTTTTATATCCGCAACCCAAGAGGCTTTCAAGAGAAGCCGGCAGCGCTCTGATTGGCCAGCGCCGGAGGAGAGGCCCTGGTCACGCCTTCCTGACGTCTATGAACTGTAACATGACGACTGAGGGGTCTGTTCAGGGTCGCACATGTTCAGCCCTCCTCCTCACCAATACACTCAACGGCATGTTTGATTATAGCATGGGGGTGGAAAGTCAGAGACAGAGAGCACGTAGTAAATTTTGTTTCTTCCAGCACACTGTCATCTGATATGGAGGACCAAACCTACAAAATAAATAACTGCAAGGTTTCTGCAAGTTTTGGTAAGGCAAAAACTGGTAAAAGACCATTGAGAGACCAGCTGAAGAAAATGTCATTTAGAAGTAAGAACTGGAGAAGAAGTGGGCTACTGTTGGAACACACAAAGTCAATATGGGAACACTTTACTCTAAGGTCCCATGTTAATGTAAGTTGATGTATTCACTAACACGAACAAACAGTGAACAATACATTTATAACTGCATAAACTAATGTTAACCACCACATTGGATTTTTATAACTCATTAGTAAATATTGAACAATGTTTAATATGCTGTACAAGTATTGTTTGTTCTTGGGTCACGTTAGTAAATACATGAACATACATTAACTAATGGAACCTTATTGTAAAGTGTGAGCAGGTTGTCTTTATGTAACGAGTTCACTTAACATTTTGAAAATACATCTTCATACGTTTGACATTTACTTTACAACGTTGATTCAATTTCTGCACAGATGTAGCTAAAAGAAAGATTTCATTCAATAAGAAATGTGGTGGTCAATGTTAAATAGCCGCCCTTTATCGCTGGAATGTGTTATGACGAGTGCTCGCAGTCACTGTTATCAGTTCTCTCTTGGCACTCGTCAACAGATGACAGAGCAGTTCTGGTAAATGCACAAAACCAAATGCACACAAACGTGTCCTTGTTCTTGATATTCAAACAGAGATGAACATCTTTGGTTTGATGAGAACATATATATATATACAAGAGATCTTCGAATCTCAGAAATGCTTCACAAACTTCTAAAAGACCATTAAAGCACATGAGTTTACGCAAATTTAATTCAGTGCTGTGAAAAATCTCAGCTCTAATTATTAATCCATGATCTATTGAATTCTTGATGCTGTTTGGCTGGAAGGTGTGCAATAAAAACATTCAATGTACAAGTAGTTCCACTTTGTCTGATCTATGGGACGATAATCGTTTTCAAGGTATACTGCAGATTGGAAAAGTCAAGGTTTTCATGCTGCCAAAATTTTCTGCTACCGTTCCTAAGGTAAGAGTAAGATTTTTAATTTCCTTTTTTTTTTCTTTTTTCTTAGGTGTAAATTGTAAAGACGTCTGTGAAAACCGCAGAAGTCAATGAAGACAGCAGAAGTCAATGATTCACTTGAATTATGTAGCCTGATATGTTTACTGCCCCAAAATACTTAAAAAAGTTTCTCAAAATAAAACATCTTGGGAGAAAAAATTTAATGTATTGTGTTCAAAGGCGAAAAAGGTTTTGTTTTTTAGCCAGACATTTAAAAAGAATATATTTTAGAGCAGTAAACACAATATCGTCAAACCGTGATATTTTTATCCAAGATTATCATACTGTCAGAATCTTATACCGCCCCATGCCTAGTCTGATCACAGTTCAGAATGAATGTGCTACTCTCGGGTGCCATATACACGAGTGTGTTTTCATTTTAAAACTGCATTTCCGAATGCAGGGCGACACGGTGGCTCAGTGGTTAGTACTGTCGCCTCGCAGCATGAAGGTCTCTGGTTCAAGTCCTGCCTGGGTCAGTTGGAATTCTGTGTGGAGCATGTTCTCCCCGTGTTCGGATGGGTTTTCCCTCTGGTTTCCCCCACAGTCCAAAGACATGCAGTACAGGTGAATTGAATAAGTAGTGTATGTGTGAATAAGTGTGTATGATGTTTCCCAGTACTGGCTTGCTGCAGCAAAGGAATCCGGTGTGTAAAACATATTCTAGATAAGTTGGCTGTTCATTCGGCTGTGGTGACCCCTGATGAAGCCAAAGGAAAATGAATGAATGATTGAACTCTCCTTGTCCAGATCCGTGTTTTTATTGATTTTCAGAAAAACTAATTGCCATTCACATGAAATATGATATGTGATCGTTAACGCTCATAATGCACATGAGCATGCACATAATTTGCCAGAATCCATATGTAATGGTTATATGAAAGGGACTTGATGAATCAGCAAAAAATTGTGGATTATTTCAAAAGACAAATCCGAAAGCGATTGTGGATAGCTGCATCGTCTTTTTCAAAGTTTAGCTTTCAGTTCGTCTACACTGAAATGAAACGCTGGAATTTCCAAACCAAAACAGGGGTTTTAGCTCTTTCAAAATGTTCCATTTTCGAAGATGCCAGAGTAGTGTGGCGTAACCGTAACAAAACTTATGCTTTATAAATTTAAACACAAAAACAAAAAGTCCCTAATTAGTTACTCTAATAAACATCACATTTTATCAGAATCAGAATCAGTTTTATTGCCAAGTGTGCTTCACACACACAAGGAATTTGCTTTGGCTACAGAAGCTTCCAGTGTACATAAAGTGACAACATAAAATAAATATGTATAAAAAAGACGACAGACATCAAACAGAGATGCGGTCAGTCCAAAAGATCTGGATGTAAAAATGTATGTAGATTTGTTATAAATATACAGGTTATAAGGTGCTGTGTACAAATGCGTAAGAAGTATTGCATTGTATATTGTTATAAGGTGCTGTGTACAAGTGCGTATACATAAAAAAACAGCAGGAACCATAGCAGAATGTTTTCTTTCCATGTTGAAAAAAAAATATCCGAACATTATCAATTAATATTATCAAGACTGACCCTAAACATGATCAATATTAGCGTTCAATTAAAAATAAATCCAGGTAAAACACCTGTGAAGTAATAATAATATTAAACGAAGCAGATTAATACAGATTACATGCAACATAAATCAGCCTTTCTTGTTGTTTCAGCTGTTACCTGCCAATGTTTAGAAGGCAAGTCAGCATTATTACAGGTTATGGTCAGCCTCACACCATCAATATGATTAAACCTTATGTGATGCTCCGAGGCCATTTGCTTTCAACTGAATTGATCTACTCTGAAAACCTCTTAAAACTCAACACCATCACTCCAGATCAATACAAGAATAGATGGAAAAAGAAGGAACAATCTCCCTTATTCCACAAGGTGTTTTTCCCCATATAGCTAAAATCGTAAATGAATAACTCAACGTGACACAGTTTAGGTGTTTGTCCGAGGGGTTACTTCAGGTCTGCTGCCGTCTCTGTGAGTCTAACAAGTGTTGTCGATGTGTCCGTTAGACACAGTTCCTGTTTAAAGCAGCACGGTGTGTGTTTCAGCATATAACATCATCTCCAGGGTATGACGATATGTATGGGGGCGTCTGAAACTTGAGTTGAGTATAGCTGTGTTCAGCCCTTCCCCCAAAACACTGCATGCTCCTGATAATGATAGTCGAATACGCACACTTTTATGTGATGAGAGATATGCTGCTTTACACTGACAGTGCTGTGATAAAGCTCCATATATACAGCAGTGCAATGTAGACACACACAGACCTTTATATATACCATTATTTAAATGCATATTTGATTTCCACATGTTACTAAAATTAAATCATTATTCATTTTATGTTGGTTTAAAAACACATATAGAGCTTTATGCACTCGGTGACAGAAACCTACTTCTACTGTACCACGGAAACTAAAGCATTGAACGTTTATATCTTCTAAATTTTGTATTTGTTTTGGAGCATGTTTGAAGTTCGAAATGGGAAATACAAAAAGAGAGCAGGACTAGTGCCTCCCTTTTTTAAAAAGCCGCCGATAGAGTTTTGTTTTTCTCACAGTTCTGCCAGTGGAGCATTTGATTGGTCAAGATTTGATGAGAAACCGAAGTATGAGGTGATGTAAAAAAAAAAAAAAAAAAAAAAAAGTTGATTCATTTTGGCGGAAGTGACAAACTACAAGCTTTAGATGTTTATATCAGTTTTAAAACTTCTAAACATGACTTTTGTCACTGTTTTGTAGCACACTAGCTTATACACTGACTGGCCACTTTATTAGGTACACCTGTCCAACTGTTCGTTAACACACATTTCTCATTAGCCAATCACATGGTCGCAACTGCATTGTGAAATGGAAAATGCATTTAGGCATGTAGACATGGTCAGGACAATCTGTGGCAGTTCAAACCGAGCATCAGAACAGGGAAAAAATGTGATTTAAGTGATTTTGAACATTGCATGGTTGTTGGTGCCAGACGGGCTGGTCTGAGTATTTCAGAAACGTCCAACCTTGAGGCGGATGGGCTACAGCAGCAGAAGATGACACCGGATGGCACTCCTGTCAGTTAAGAACAGGAAACTGAGGCTACAATTCACACAGGCTCACCAAAATTGGACAATAGAAGATTGGGAAAATGTTGCCTGGTCTGATGAGTCTTGATTTCTGCTGCAACATTTGGATTGTAGGGTCAGAATTTGGCGTCAACAACATGAAAGCATCCCATCCTACCTTGTATCAGCGGTTCAGGCTGGTGGTGGTGGTGTTATGGTGTGGGGGATATTTTCTTGGCACACTTTGGGCCCATTCGTACTGAGCATCGCGTCAATGCCACAGCTTACTCGAGTATTGTTGCGGACCATGTCCATCTCTTTATGTCACCAGTGCTACTTTCAGCAGGATAACGCGCCATGTCATAAAGCGCGAATCATCTCAGACTGGTTCCTAGAACATGACATTGAGTTCACTGTACTCAAATGGCCTTCACAGTCCCAAATACAGCACCTTTGGGATGAGGTGGAATGGGAGATTCGCATCATGTATGTGCAGCCTACAAATCTCCAGCAACTGCGTGATTCTATCATGTCAATAGGGACCAAACTCTCTGAGGAATATTTCCAGTACCTTGTTGAATCTCTGTCACGAAGGATTAAGGCAGTTTTGAAGGCAAAAGAGGGTCCAACCCGGCACAAGAAAGGTGTACCTAATAAAGTTGCCGGTGAGTGTAGATATCCTTGAAGACTAACATACTGATACTAACATCTAAAAAACTGGATTTTTATTTCACTGGGACTTCAATGACAACCAAGTCCAGAATGTTCAGAACAGGACAGGACAGGTGTAGAGATGACTCCACAAATATCCTCAAGTTGGCCAATCAGAGCTCAGATTTGGACCAAAAAGAGCAAAAATCTTTGAAGAAACTCTAAAAACAGCCATTTATTGACAGTGCCTATTCAATCTGACAAAGCTTAACAGAATCTGGGGAAAATTTGGTAGGATTCTTTCGGAATGCAGAAATGCCAAATGTGTTTCTCAAAAAAGGACTAAGAATGTGAATAATTATGCAATGTAATAATTTCCAAAATGTGTAATAAACAATAAATGAGGAAATACATTAGAAAGTAGCAAAATGAAGAAATTAAAAATTTACTGCTTGGCCAAAAAAAGAATTTAAGTATAAAAACACTTCAGAGTTTAGGACTGGATATTTACTGCAGTGATTAACACGTTATATATTTGTCCGTATTATTTTAAACCCTAACCGATTCAGTGTGTAGTGTCCTATATTGTATACAATAGTTATGTACACAGTTTGTTTGCTTTTTCATTGTAAACGCACATCATGTACCGATTGTAATTACACCTTATCAGACCTTTTCCTGCACTGATAAGATGTCAAACCGACTACTGGTAATTTCTATTTTATTGCCAATTGCGACTTAGATACAGATAGCAAATTTGAAAACACCACACGGCTGTCCATTAAAATTTTTTTTAATGCCCACAGAACAAAACATACTTCAATGAAACATCTGATCAATATTACAATTTGTAAAGCAAGACCTGACACTGTACATTATGAGTAGCTGAAGTTTGTGTCAGTTGAGTGACAAAAATTAATAACAAAAGAAAAAAATCATAAATTGTGCACAAGTACAAAAACAAAATGTATCAAAACTTAAACACATTCATAAAGGCAACAGATTCTATTTGATTTTTGACAACAGCAATCTTCATGAAACAAAATGGACACAAAAACCTTTAACGGCACATTAAGTGTAAATGTATATCCTGATTTATGTGCATAAACCACAAGACAACTTTTTTTTAGAGAACTAGAGCCAGCGAAATGTTTTTGAGTGGAACGGAAATCACCATAATCCCAGTGGGCTTTTTATTTTTAGATGCTTTGTGTAGCCTGATAAAGATCTCGATTTTTCACATAAGAAAAGACTTTATATAACAAAGAGTCCTAAAGGTCACGGATGGAGATTTATGACACACTGTTTTGACATTCAACATAAATATCATGTCTTTTTAGACGATATACTTAATATCTTTCCTCTGTACAAGTATTACCCGTGCACGAATGATCTTATGTTAAAGAAAACAGCTGTACTTTTATCAGTCAATCACGTGGTTTCTTTGGAAGGAGGTTCATGTAAGATATGTAAACCACAAGTATTACAATACCAAAAGATGTTTTCTTTTAGTCACTCGCTAATTCTTTCCCTTTTAAAACAGCCGTCTAGTGCACTTTGTGGCAAAAGACTTAAAAATCAAGCATGGCACATCAACAGTCCCTTTATTTCAGAGAACATGTAAACCACTATTTACAATCTCTAGTGAAACGATGACTATATAATAATCAGCTATTCAGTGTTTTATGTGAAATGAGCAATATGGCAAGCATTTAAACCAAGCTACTATCTATTTTTATGCTACTATTACTTATTTTTTAGATGCTAGAATGATTTACTAGCATGTATACTAGTTCCAATTATTTAGTTACTAGTACCCCTTTAAAAGACACTAGTACTTATTCATTAGACACAAGTATGTACAATAGGAACTATTCTGCTGTTAGTAACAAATGTACACTTTTGTCATTGGATTATATGGTATATATTATTGAATTATCAACATTCTTTATGCACTAGTAGTTATTCATTAGGTTTTCATATAAGATACTACTTAGGTATACTACTTTAAGATACTACTTAAGTACTAAATCACCAGATAATACTACATACTCAAACCGTTCCTAGTAATATTTGTGTATTTTTCCAGTAGGCTTTAAACGTCATTCTTACTAGTCACAACATCAGATAAGTTAAAAAGCCGTTGTGACCAGTAAAATAGGAATTATTAGTAGTAATGAGTACTTGTACTTAATAAACAACTACAGCACTAGTCTCTAGTAAATAACTGGTAACTTCATATTAATAAGTACAAGTATCTTTTAATAGGTACTAGTATCCAATAATAAACTATCAGTATTTAATGATTATGGACTAGTATCCATTCAATTGATCCTAGCATCTGAAGTGGTAGTAGGAAATAAAAAAACTATTATATAAAACACGTTCTAGTGACCATTACAAATACACACCAATTAAAATAGTGACATTAATAGATTCACCTATAAGCCAATGGCAAAAATGTGATAATTGTTATTAGGAATAAAAGAAGAGTTACTACTGACATGTATTTAACAGTTCCTAGTAACTAATGAAAATAACTAGTATCTAATTAATAGGAACCATTATTTAACGAATAATTACTAGTATCTAATAATTAGTACCAGCATATAATGAATCAGTAGTAGCATCTACAAATACAAGTGCTAGTTTCTAATGAATCAGCACTAGTATCTAATAATTTGGCAAAAGTATTGAATAAAAAAGAACTATTATGTAATGAATAAGAACTAGTATCTTCTAAAAAGGTACAGATACCTAAAGAATAAGCACTAGTAGCTAACGACTAACTGCAAGATGCTAGAATCCAGAAACTAAGTAGTAGTAGCATGAAAACAGATGCTAGTATGTTATGAAGATTCATTGTTTAAACAGCTTGCCGTACTTGGAATAATTAATACAAGTGCTGTATAGTGTTTGAGGAAGTAAACCACAATGATATACTGACAGAGCAGCAGATCTTTTGGCCGTAGATTAGAATGTATGTATGTTAATATGAGTGAAGTCAGAAAGTAAGAGCACGGTCAGAAGGAGAAAAGCGCGAGATGTGTTTCAGTAAATCAGAAGTGTACCGTAGTGTCGATGCCTACGGTGTCTGCAGTGGGCTGTCCTCGGTCTCGAGTTGGGCCAGCTGTCTGCGCAGGCTGTTCACTTTGTTCTGCAGCTCCTTGTTGTACTCTATAATATGGACCATCTCCTGATAGGCCTCGTCTAGACACTTTGTGGAGCGATTCCAGCGGAGGAAGACCCCTATGGTGAACAGAACACACGGTGGGAACGTAAATATTGGAAAAGACACAATGTGTTAGACCAGGGATCACCAATCTCGGTCCTGGAGGTCCGGTGTCCTGCAGGGTTTAGCTCCAACTTGTCTCAAAACACCTGCCTGGATGTTTCAAGTATACCTAGTGAGAGCTTGATTAGCTTGTTCAGGTGTGTTTGATTAGGGTTGGAGCTAAAATCTGCAGGACACCGGACCTCCAGGAACAAGTTTGGTGATCCCTGTGTAGACATTAGATGTAATGATATGATCTTGGGCTGCTGATTTGTATGTTATGGACAACCCCAAATCAAAAGAAGTTGACAGTATGGAAAACACAAATAAAAAAGTAATGATTTTCAAATTTACTTTGACTTGTATTTCATTGCAGACAATATGAACACATGTTTTGTCTGGTCAACTTCATTTCATTTGTAAATATACGTCCTTTGCTGTCACTCTGATCTGCAGCACATTCCAAAAAAAGTTGTGACAGGAGCAATTTAGGGCTAGTAATCAGGTAAATTGGAATATAATGATGATTATCACAAGTGTTTATGATAAAATGATGTGATTTGAAACAGGTGATGTCAACAGGTGATTGTAATTATGATTTGGTATAAAAGCGGCATCCAAAAAAGGTCTAGCACTTTAGGAGCAAAGATGGGCCGAGGGTTGCCAGTTTGCCAACAAATATAGTGTGTAAGAAAATTATTGAAATGTTTAAAAAAAACGTACAAGAAAGATAGAAAGACATTTGAATATTTCACCTTTAACAGTGCATAATATAATTAAAAGATTCAAGGAATCTAGATGATTTTCAGTGTGTAAAAACAACCGTGATCTCCGATCTCTCAGACAGCACTTCACCAAGAATCATCAATCATCTACAAGCGATATCACCACATGGCCTCAGGACTGCTTTGGTAAACCTTTGTCAAGTACCACAATATGTAGTTACATCCAAAACTGACAGTGAAAACTGTACTGTGCCAAAAGGAAGCTCTATGTTAACAGTGTCCAGAAGCCCTGTCGACTTGGCTCGGAGGCATCTGGGATAGACCATCACCGTGGAAACCTGTACTGTGGTCAGATGAATCAGTATTTTAGGGATTTTTTGGGAGAAATGGACATTTCATCACTTGGTGTCTTCAGTCCCTAAACATTTTATTGTGTTGTGAATAGGAATGGCAACATTACAAACTGGTAAATGCTTTACTGTTACATCTTTTTTTTTAAATGTGTTGCAAGAGCCAAACTGGAATATGTGTTTAATTTTGAAAAAACAAAGCGCAATAAAACACATTAATTACTGTTTGCTGTATTTTTGTGTTTGTTGTTGTAAATTTAGAAATCACTACTTTCTTTGTTTTGTATTTGCATTTTCCATACTGTCATATATATATATATATATATATATATATATATATATATATA
>CAIGQQ010032164.1:7240317-7268144 GCA_903798035.1 Danio albolineatus
ATATATATATATACACATATATATATATACACACACACATATATATATATATATATATATATATACACATACACACACACACACAGTTGAAGTCAGAATTATTAGCCCCCCTTTGAATTTTTTTCTTTTTATATTATATTTCCCAAATAATGTTAATCGGAGCTAGGAAATTTTCTCAGTATGTCTGATAATATTTTTTCTTCTAGGGAAAGTCTTATATGTTTTATTTTGGCTAGAATAGAATCAGTTTTAATAATAATAAAAAAAAACATTTTAAGGGCAAAATTATTAGCCCCTCAAAGCATTTTTTTAATAGTCTACAAAACAAACCATCAATATACAATAACTTGCCTAATTACTCTAACCTGCCTAGTTAACCTAGTTAAGCTGTATAGAAGTGTCCTGAAAAATCTCTAGTAAAATATTATTTACTGTCATCATGGCAAAGATAAAATAAATCAGTTACTAGAAATGACTAATTAAAACTATTATGTTTAGAAATGTGATCTTCTCTCAGTTAAACAGAAATTGGGAGAAAAATAAACAGGGGCTAATAATTTAGGGGGGCTAATAATACTGTGTATATATATATATATATACATATATGTGTGTGTATTTTGTTTTAAATATAATAGGTGTGCATGTATGTAGTATCGTTTCTAGGCATAGGCAAACTAGACAGTTGAATAGGAAACCAATGCGCAAGCCCCTGACACTCACACACAGACAGTGTTTGTTTTTGTGAATTGTGGGGACATCCCATATGTTTGAATTGTTTTTATACTGTACAAACTGTATTTTGTATTGCCCTACCCCAACCTTATGCACCTGATACCTTAACACTTACAGGAACCTGTGCACAGTTATGCTTTCTGAAAAAATCCTTATTGACTATGATTTATACAATTGTTCAACATCTCCATGTAATACCCGTGTCATACCAATGTCAGTATAAACATTTGTGTCCTGATATGTCACAAACACACACGGGTTGTCAATATACATTACACGTCCTCAATCAACACACTGACTGAAACCATGTAAATGAAAAGCGCTTTGCAAAGGCATGTTATATCTCAAGGTTATGTAAGGATACCTTAAATCTACAGTGTGACAGGACCCCGTGTGGCCCTGCCTATGTTTCTGCACACGTACAGAGTTTAATGGCGTCAGCACAGCGCACTGGTCAATACTCACCCAACTGTGAAATTAACAATAGATTAGCTCTTTCTCAAAGGACCTTGACGTTCTTACATTCTCCAGGCACACTGGAGAACGTAATAACTGCCTCTCAAAATATCAGAAACTGTTAAAGGTCCATCCCCAATGTGCCTTAAAATGCACATCTTTATTCGTACAGTAGTTTGACATATTTTCACCTGAAACGCAGTGGTGAAAAATGTACTCAAGTAAAAAAAATGTAGTGCGAGTAAAAGTATCTGTAGTAAATATTACTCAAAGTATGAGTAAAAAGTAGCCCTTTTAAAAGTACTCAAGAGTAGTGTATGCAGTGTATTTCGGGGTCTTCCTATTTTCGTTTGTTCCTTGAAACCTTCCTTCAATTATTTGTTTGTTCTCTCCTTCCTTCATTCATTCGTTTGTTCCCTCCTTCCTTCATTCACTCGTTCGTTCATTCATATTTTTGTTCCCTCCTGTAAGACTTAAGTTTTGAGGTCTTTGACAATTCAAACCTAAACTGGAAGCCCGGAGACAAATCGGCTCCACTCAACTCACACAAAATGGTCGTTTCAAAGTAATGTTTTATATCAATGCAAGTGACTTTATCTATCATGTTTGATATCATTTGAAATGTCTCAGTGCGACTGGTACAATGGTCTCATTCCCTCAGAAATAGCCATAACCAAAATAATAAATATATAACTTCAGGTATCTTTTGCACCACTGCAAAGGGTGTGCCTTCACCGGGGGTTTCTATTCAAATACCTTTAGACAGAAACCCTCACTGAATGTAAATGCCTTTTGTTATTCAACAAACACCCCTTCTATTCCTTAGTTTGGATACTTAAGATTGAGTTTCAAGCTGTTCGGGGTTGCTTCTGTAGTCAGAATGGCCCATAGTACGCAGTTTCCTAAAGTCAGGTATGCATCTTTTGATCTAGGATTTATCTTTGAGAATTTGATGTTTTGTATTGATCATTTACGGATTGACTGAATGAATTGGCATAATACACATTTACCTGACTAATAAATTGTTATGATTTGAATTATTCAAACTGATTTCGTGTTATTACCTCTAGTAGATTACGTTAAGTCCATAACATCACAAGCCCCTGTACAGGTTAGCGGACTAAAACACGATAGACGGAGCAGCGTGGCACGCTACAGGTATACGATGTCTTTAGAGATTCGACTAACAATTGGCATTATTCAAGTATACTCAGACTGTATAAGGCTTTCTAAGGGGATAGTTCTTCATCTATAAACTTTGATTTAGTAGATAGCAGATCTGATGGGGAACACACAAAAATATTCTAATCTGAGTAAGTAGGGTTCTGCCTGATTAAGAATAGCGGTTAAACGCCTCTGTGTAGTGACCAAGACTTACATGTTTGTGTTTAGGAGATTGTATCCTCGGCCAGTACAAGACTCAGGATGTTATAGGAATCCATATGAATGAGAATAATAAACAATAACGAATCAAAGAGAATATTCAATCATAGTCCAAAGTAATATTAAAAGGAAACAAAATAAGCCTATCAATGTTTTATGATTGGAGTCAGATAAAACGAGAATAAACGTATTAACATTCAAAACCACCTCATACTTAAATTGGAGTCAGATATGAGTTAAATTTGAAGTAAATCAACATTGTGACAGAACAGGCAGAAAACCTTCATCCAGCAGTAGACACCGTCGTTGGACTAACTGGCTGGACCTTACACTCCTACATTAGGTCCTTTTGTTCATTCGTTCATTTGACCAATCCTTCCATTCCTTCCTTAGTTTGTTCAGTCCTTCCTTGAATTCTTCCTTCATTCGTTTGGTCTTTCCTTCTTTCCTTCATTTGTTTGCTCATTTTTTCTTTCATATTCGTTTGTTCCTTCTTTCCTTCCTTAGTTTGTTCAGTCCTTCCTTGAATCCTTCCTTCATCTATTTGGTTCTTCGAATCTTCCTTCCATACCTTGTTTGGTCCTTCCTTTTCTTTGGCCCTTCCTTCCATTCTTCATTTGTTCCATTTAGTGATTGTTTAAGGCTGTTTGGTGATTTCAGTCATCATACAGTTGACATTCATCATTTTCAGTGATATGCAGTCTATAAAAAGTCTCTGGATCATTGAGTGTAAAGATTTTGGACATCTTCTTGGACATTTTTAATGTTTCCAAAAGGTTTGCTGCATTTATAAAGCGCCCATGTCTTGAGGTTGTTCAGTATGATGCGATTTACTTTCTATGTGCGAATTGATTGGACAGGAATCACAGGACTGATTTTTCTACTTCAGACAATGACCATAGTCAAGAAAGAAATAAAGTAGTCACTGCAGGGTTAGTGGAGTAAAAATACCGATACAGCACTAAAAATTTACTCAAGGGAAAGTAAAAGTCCAAATTTTTAAAACTACTCGGTAAATTACAATTCCTGCGAAAAACTAGTGTTTGAGTATTTGTAATTAGTTACTTTACACCACTAATGAAATGAGAAGACAGGGTGGGACATATCGACTAGCTCGTCCCCTTTTCAAAAATCATGCACAACCCGAATCTATACTGTTTGTCTAACATTTCCTACACTGTAAAATGCAGAAATGGTCATGGAAAGGATAATGTTCAATTCCAGTATAGGTGGACTGAAATGACGACTTGGCCTGGTTATCCACAATTATCCACAATGGCCTGGTTATCCACAATCATTCTCTGATTGGTCTTCTGGACTATTACGTGTTGTTTACGAATTCGTTAAGCCCTTCCCACATGATCATTAGACAAACGTTAGATAGCAAGTACAGGTGCAAAATATGCACATGCCTAGTGAGTGTGAATGGCCACCAATCATGCATTATATGATAACAGTGTGGCTGGAGATGCAGTAAAATGAAAATACACTAGTGTAAATACTGCATGTGTATGTGTGTGTTCTCAGAATCTAAGCTTGTGCTTCCTCCCTGCATTGTTCCGACTAATAAACATGACAGAGATTAAATCAACACTGTGTTGACTACCGTTTATTGTTTTCTTATTTATGCAAATTAGATGCAAACAAGGAACTAAGGCCCCGTTTACACTACGTTTTAGTTTTAAAATGGCGTTTTAGCATGAAAACGATCCACGTCCGCACTAGCGTTTCACCCAGCGTTTCTGAACATATCTCCGTCCACACTACTCCACCAAAAACGTATATCACGTGACCATTCACGCACTGTGGGCATGCGCGCTCAAGTATAAACAGGAAGCATGTGTCTCACTGGTTCTTCCCAGTGTAACCCAAAATCGGCGTTCTAAATAGGGCTTACGCCGATTGAAACCGCTTAGCGAGTGCTCGAATAATAGCTTGCCTCTTGCGAATATATGCAGCTGTTGTAGTAAAAAAGGCAGTTTAACTGCACAATAGCACCTAAAACAGACAATAGTGCAAACAACGCTCACATTTCTGTGTCCAGCAGCCACGCCTCTGTTTTCAGATGTCTCCGTTTCCCCCATCCACACTGAGACGGAGCAGCAGCGTTTTAGAATGAAAATGGCCTCTCCAGCATTTCTAAAATGCTCCGTTTTCGGGGCTCGAAAACTCTGGCGTAGTGTGGATGGATGGCGTAACCGTAGCAAAATGTATGCGTTTTAAAACGAAAACGAATTAGTGAAAACAGGCCCTAATTTGAGCCACATTTTGAAGGGGGAGAGATGATTAAGATAAAAGAGAGCATTTGATTGGTGAGGAGATCTGTTGATAAATTCCCAGTGACGGCATTAAAAAAAACCCATCAATTCTGATTGGCGGAAGTTGAAAACTGAAAAACTTTTTAATGTCTATATCTTCTAAATCTGAATCTTATCACTGTTTTTGAGCACATTAGCTTACAGATAACCTAAATCAAAGCACGCATTGTTAGTTTTAATGAAAAAAAACCTCTTTGTTATGTAATCTTTAATCAAAATATAGCCATCTGCTTTCGTTCTGGAATGGCAGTCCTTCCCTGATGTCAGTTTGACAGCCAGGGTGGAATATGCTTAGCCACGCCCCTTCAAATGTTAGAAATAAAAGTCTGCAGCAACTTCCGGTTTACACAGAATTTAAGGAATTTTAATACGAAACAGTCCACTTTTTTTATTTAGGAGGGACTAAAATGCTAAAGGCATTTCAGATCCCATTTTTTTTTAAAGATCTAAAGCTTTTAAACCATACCTGCCAACACTTCCGTTTTTCCCGAGAGTCTCCCGTATTTCAGATCCATCTCCCGCCACCCTCCCGGTTTGTTATTTCTCCCGGGAAACTCCCGTAATTTGTACATCCCAATGCAGTTTCTAAAAAGCACTTTTGTTCATATTTGTCAAGTTGCCAGATCTTGAATGAAGTTCATTACCTCACACATTTGACGCAATATTCAAATCTTGTAACATATTTTACCTCAATCTGGCAACATACGTTACAACTCAGGTGCGCTGTTGATTTCTGCGCAGGAGGTAGATGCGGGACTTGAACGGTGGCAGTAGCAACAAGCAGCTGCGTCAGTAGTAGTACAAATGATGGAAGGAAGTGAGTCAGATTGTGCTTCGACAAAGAAAAAATATATACATGTAAATTTAACAACAGCTGGACGGAAGAAATCATGTTTGTGTCTAGAAGCCACCCTGACGACGCCCACGCTTTCTGCAAGGTGTGTCGTATTGATTTTAATGTCGGACACGGTGGGAAAAACAATATCACAACAACAACAGCAGCATGTGAAATCACCACGGCACTAAAATTGTAAATTATGTTAAAATTATTAATAATGTCCTATTCCTTAGAGAGTTTATGGTTATCGCTTTGATGTACTAGAACTCATTCTGTCACTAGGAGCCATAGATATAGCTTTGTATGTTAATTTTGTTATTTGTACCCCCATCATGTTTTAAACCTAAATGACTGTTAAACTGAGCTTTTTTGTTTAGTGCTTAATCAATTAGTGTCCTTCCATAGTTTAGACAACATTCCTATTATTTTAAAATATGGAAAACATTGTGGATATGGAATGTTTTGGAGTGTGTAAACATTACAGTTGGTGTATATGAAAGGTCTAAACATATCTGCGAGTTGTTTGAGAACTGCTCATGTGACTGAAAGTGAACCCCATTGGCATTAGACTCGGTGTCTGCTCGACTGCTCTTCCTGAAAGAGTGCCTTTCACTGCACCTTTAAAATAGATGCATGACAGGCTCCGGAGGTGAGGACTAAAAAAAAAAAAAATGAATGGCTCGGGCGGGTCATCGGGGTTAAATCATTGTCACACTTGTGAATTCCATGTGACGTTAATCTGCATCCGCTGAAAGGTTTAAAACCAACACGGCTGAAGTATCAGTGCTGCTTCTTTAATGCTTTCAAAAGTATCTTGTGTCTAACTATTAAAATATGAAGATAAAGATTTAGTTAAGTTATTAGAGATAGATGAAGGCATCGTTACATTCAAAATAAAATAATCTGGGAAATTTAGCTCATTTTATCTGTCTAATTTGAGTATAGAAATTCCACCATAATACAGTATAATCAAATATTATAAAAATAATTGTATTATGAGTTAGTAACGATGATGATCATAATACTACTACTACTAATAATAATAATAATTACATTTTAGGATTTATAATATTTGTTATTTTTCATTTTCAATTTTAATTAGTTCTTTTTTTTAAGTTGAATTTTAATTACTGTGATTGTAGTTTTTAATATATTTTAGGTGTAATTTTTTACTAAATTAAAATGGCAAATATTTCTATGCCGAATAGCTGATTTATTACATTTATTTTACATTTTAATTAACTTATAGTTTTACTTAACTATTATAAAATGTATATATCCGTATTATTGATTAATTATTGTACTTTATATTAGTACATTTAATTGGTTAAAAATGTTTATTTTTTATTTAAATTTAGTTGTTGTTGTTGTTTTAACTTAAAAAAATGATAGTTGGTCAGAAAAACAAATGTTTTAGTTGGCTTTAACCGAAACATTTAAGGTTTTTCCACCAAATACTGGTTTCTTAATACTTCTGTAGTTCAGACATCACTATTGTGCTGTTTAAAAATGACAAAAACGTGTTCTTTTGTGCAAACGTTCTGCAAATGTTTTAAAATAATTAAAAAAGTTAACCTTTTTGTTTTAAATTTGGAAGAAATGGCATCAGTGGTTTACAGTATAAAATAAAAAGGATATTGTACTCAAACACATAACTATACATCATATATATATATATATATATATATATATATATATATATATATATACACACACACATTTTTGTTCAACAATACAAGCAGAAGTTTGTTATCACTGCGTAAGATATATAATATGTTCCACTTCAGCACGTGATGGAAAAATGATAACATGCGTCTGCGGTCATTTCAAAACACATGATCCCATAACCCCACACATTCTTTAAGAATCTGTCACGTCTGAAATGGCCCTGCAGCAACCGCCACATCACCAAACAACACGTGACTTCCCCCTACAGGCAGCATGAGTAAACACATCTCTGTTGTCTCTGTTGTTATGCATAACATTCACATATTTACATTCAAAAACTGCATCTGCTGGAATCCATTGACATAAATATTCTGCATATGAGAAGGACAGGCAGAAGCAGGAGCGAAGTCAGATGCTGCGTCCCTACTTATTCTACACCCTAAAGGTATTCACTCTTTCTGTGAGTAAGAGTAGATAAGATTTTTATATGCAATTTCAGTGTTGGAGATGAACCAGCACAATAATTTGTGATTTGCTAATCTTTAAAGAGCCCCTATTATGGGTTTTTGAAAATGAGCTTGCATGCAGTGTGTAACACAGCTCTAAGTGAAGTGAAATGTCTAGCTGAGACTTAAATCTGAAAGTGCGCAGTGTTTAAAACTATTGATTCATCCATAAAAAGAGTCGACTCATAGTTCCTCAAATGAATCGCCATGCTTACGAGTCTTTAGCCGATTCGGCATGACATGAACACGAAACATAAGTCCCGCCCATTTGTGTGCGCGCAGCCCCGGGAGATTCAAAACCCCCAACCCTGCCCACAAATAAACAGCGGCGAGCAAAGGTTGCCTGATTGGGCGGTTTTAAATTTGATTGTGCAGGTAAAACCCTTTTGGACAGGGTTTGGACTGGAATCAGTCAGCTACATCTGGCAACACAGAGAAGAGCACTGTGCTCGGCTGGATATTGGAAGTGTGCAGATGAACCAGAGATAAGACTGTGAAGAATCAGTGGTTGAGGTTTATTTTTGCAGAAATGCCTCAGCATTATAGCCCAGCGTTGTGCAGTGTTCCCTTTGAGAAGTGCTTCTGAAATCTACACGCTTACAACAGAGGATTAGTCGACCATTTGATAACGGAAGGATCAGAAAAGATGTATGCAGGGGTGGACTAGCCATAGGGAGTGCCGGGACATTTCCCGGTGGCCTGATGGTGAATCTGGCCTGCTATCCAACAAGTGTGAGTAAGTGTGATTAAAACGGTGCCTCATTAATTTCTCTAGCATGTAAATGATGCATTTAATTGTGTTTTGTAACTTTTAACCGCTTGTAGTGTATCTGGTTAACTTGTATTCTCATATCGCGTCTAAAAGCACGTTGTAAACGCGACGCGTGCCGCTTTGTTTACAGATTAAAATGCGTTTGTGAGGTGGCGTTTCACTGCTGTTTGTCGTTGCTATGGCTACATCAGCTCTCCTACACATGTGCGGCGCTCCTGTTTCATAATGGTTCAGTTTTGCCGCTGTGTGCACTAATACTGAATGTGTGTCATGGTTTTTACTTCTGATTAAGAGTAGAGTAGTATGCTGGGAGACCAGGGGGTTAGTTTCGGGGGGGTGAGGTGAGGTGTCTGAAATACGGACAAGTCCCGGGAAAAGCGAGTGTTGGCAGATATGCTCACGCACACACTATGACTACTTCAATATTGATAAGCCGTGGTGGGCATTCTCTAGCGCTGAATGATGTCGACCAATCGCAACAGGCTGGGTCATCGGTCCAATCAGCGCAGTTTAGCATTGCGCTAAGGAGGGGTTTTGGAACAAATGAATCGCTGAACGATTCATATAGGAGTCGCTGGGATAATGAGGTAAAAATAAATGCAGATTATAAGAAAATGAAAGTGTTTTTTGACCATGCATGCAGATCAGCCTGCTGTTGGAGACCCCCAAAACCAAAATATGACCCTTTTTAATGTATAATAGAGGCTCTTTAATGCATAGAAAGTTCCTCGTATGGTTGCATAATTGTGCATTCGGAAGTTAATGACCAATCTCATACTTTTAATTGTGCCTTAGGCTAAATTGTCCTTAGTGTGTGAAGGTGAATAAGTGTGTATGGATGTTTCCCAGAGATGGGTTGCAGCTGGAAGGGCATCCGCTGCGTAAAACAAATGCTGGATAAGTTGGCGGCTCATTCCGCTGTGGCAACCCTAGATTAATATAGGGACTAAGCCGAAAAGAAAATTAATGAATTAATGAATGAATGAATGATGTAAATATGCTATTTTTCCATGAAATCGTGTTTTTTGAAGGTGAGGATAAATATTTCTTGTGTGGTTGGTTATGTGTGTTGAAGTAAAGAGAAGATTGTCTTTAATCATTGAATGATCGTCAAATGTATTTTTTATGCTATGGGTTGTTGGACTTACATTGTATTGATGTACACTTGGTAAATGATGATAACTGATAGGTTATTTCTCTGTAAAATAATGTTTTACATATGAAGGTAAATAGTCCTTATGTGGTTAATCATGGAATGATGAAATGAAACTTAGATAGTTTTTCTGATTATGAAGTGGTCGTCTTATGATGCAATGTGATTGACTGTGGGATAAAACGGGTGGAGGGAGAGGATTGTGTTACGCCCAGTGTGACGTCAGCGTCAACGCTTCCCATACACTTTAAATGGGTGACGTCAGGCGTTGCCAAACTGCATTGTGGATCCGTCAGCGCCGCCTTAGTGGTGTTGCTCACTACAGAAGTTGGGACTTTCTTAACTCTTCAAGCGCCAATGGAAGTGTCAGACAATCAGGTCGCTGTATGCAAATACACCAGCTCAGACAGTAGCTGATTTTTGACTAATTTCATTGGCTGACGCTTCTATGACGATCGCGTCAGCCCCAACTACAGACACGCCCTTTGTCAAGCAGTGACGCTGAAGCCCCGTGCGAATGGGGCGTAACACACTGAGGAAGGCATTGTGCCGAAACGTTTGTGTTTTTGAGTCACCCGAAGAATGTAAAAATAAAAACACAACACAACATAAAAAAACAAAGCAATTACACGAAGCAATTACTCGATGAGTGCGAATCATTACCTCTTTGAACAATAGTATTGACTAGATTAACGCACCAAAAAGTTTCTTTAAAAACCATTAGTGCGCAGGGCAAATTTCATTACTTTACGCACAGAATCCATATCTCGAAAAACATTTTGGCCCAGCTCTAGTCATTTTAAAACATTTTTGTTGAAAATGCAATGCATTGTGGGTAGTATTAGCCATTGAAGTGTGCACAAATCTGCACTTCAAATTAGTATGGTTAACTGTTGAATACTCCCCTCAAAAACAAACTCTTCTTTGGAATATGATTATCACAGATAATATATATTTCACAGATTAACTGGGAAGCAGTAGGAATGTTGGTGATTTCGAAGCCCTCACCCTCCCACAGCAGCAGGCTCTGAGGAGCCACGGACGGCCAGATCACCAGGTTGTTGGCCTCATACAGCGGGTTGAGATATCGCTCCAGCTCCTGAGGTCTGTTCACCCAAGACCACAGAGACACCGTTTTCTGGGACAGCTGCAGTTTCGCTCTGAAATGTTACACAGAAAGCACAGTGTTTACATTTACATAGGTAACAGAACAGCTTATGTTTTGAGGAGCCAGACACAACGGCCAAGTGCCATCCGTTATTTAACAATACACAAAGAGAAAGGCTTTTACAAACTCTTCACACTGAATATTCATAAACATTTTGTTGTGCATTTTATGGATTTTACAATCTCTGTTATGAACCATTGCATTTAAAGGATTTGTTGTGGAGTGAGGAGAACTAGAATACATATTTGTAAAAGTTTGTTAGGGTTGCCGGTTGCCTATTTTACATTATTTCTGAATGAAATTACAAAACGTGACTTGTATAGATCAATGAGAATCAGCAAAGCAATTCTGACATGGTGAAACTTATTTTCTGGAATGTATGGCAGCAGAATCACAAAAGATCTGAATAACAAAGGTGCACAATGAATTGAAATATACAAGTTGATTTTTACTAGTAACTGTAAAGTGACTAATATAATGTCTAATCGAAATGGTTTGTTGAAATTTTAATAGACATTATCACAGAATTCTATGGACAACTATTTTTTTTCTTAAAGCATACTTTAACAAGGTTAAATTCACTGGATTTTTTATGCAGGTATAAACATGTATGAAAACACAGAGATGTATGCAGTATATCATAATAATGGGGGGAAAACAACAACAACAACAACAACAAAAATGTATTTTTAGGGCCACATTTTTGACCAAGCCCTAAGCTATATCATTTTTTTTTTCAATAAAGTCTCTAAAGGAGAATTGTCACAGTGATGTCAAAAAAGAATCATTCAATCATTCATTCGTTCATTTTCCTGTCGGCTTAGTCCCTTTATTAATCTGGGGTCGCCACAGCGGAATCAACTGCCAAGTTATCCAGCATATTTTTTACGCAGCGGATGCCCTTCCAGCCGCAACCCATCTCTGGGAAACATCCATACACACATTCACACTCATACACTACGGACAATTTAGCCTACCCAATTCACCTGTACCACTTGTCTTTGGACTTGTGGGGGACACCGGAGCACCCGGAGGAATCCCACGCAACCACGGGGAGAACATGCAAACTCCACACTGAAATGGCAACTGACCCAGCCGGGACTCGAACCAGCGACCTTCTTGCTGTGAGGCGAACATGCTACTCACTACGCCACTGTGGCGCCCAAGAATCATTCAGTTAAATATAATAATTATTTTTTGGGATATACTGGGAAAATGTGCAATATTGCTGTTAAGTGTTAAGAAAAAGAGGTTTCTTATGATATAATCATATCTTTAAAAGTTAACACTCAAAATAGTATACATCTATACTCAACTATGACTTTTTATGATGGATTTTATCATGCTATTTATTTAATAATACTAAAAAAAGGTCATAAATATTTTTCTAAGCTAATCAAGTCTTAAAAAATAAAACACCACAAATGACTTAAAACCTTCTTATAGGCTGTTGTCAACTTCCTCTCTTGTCTCTAGTATTAGCTTTAGGTTTACTGATTAACACCTACTGGAGAGGTGGGGATGAAGATAGTAAAGGCCCCATCTAATTGGTCAGATTTGGATGAACAACCTATGCATTCAGCATACAAATGCTTGGCGAATATAAAATAATTTATTGCACTTCTCTACGATATGGCTGAATATACTATTATCGAGATAATGATCAGTTTTTATATAATGTGCAGCCCCAATTCTTATTTTCTTACTAGATCCAAAGGTAAACTTTATTTTTAATAGTGTACCAAAAGAAAACACAAATGTCAACATCTGTCATCGGAGTCTAAAGTTTACATTTATGGCATCACATATTCACTGACAGTAAATGACTGCAACGATTCCGGACATTTTGAAACGTGTTAAGCAACCAGTAAAAAAAAGATAAATACATTTCACAACATATTTACCATAAAGCATCTTCCTCAGAATAAAAACAAAAGCGAAACATTCAATGGTCATGCTGATGTAGGAGTGTTGACGGAAAGAGTCATGACCTCAATTCCTGAACATTTATTTCCATGTGGATAGAATTACAGCTAACTTCAATGTGGAACACAGTGCAAATGTCAGGTGTAAACTATGTGAACTATGATACGATCCTGAACCCTACCTTGCCAATTTCCTTTGAACTCACACTTCAGATTAATGTTGTCAAGATTTTTAAATTTCCTACTTTTATTTTGACACTATGAGGAAATATTGCCACAACATCAATTAAAATTACAATTTTTATGTTTTAACATTTGCCAATATTAAAGGTCTCATGAATGTGCATTTTTTATTAGATGTTTGACTTGATCTCAACTGAAACCCAAAGAGAGGGTGGGGTATAGAATAGCCCCTCCCCTTTTAAAAAAAAACAGGAGAGGTTGAGCTCAAGTGCATCAAATGAGAAGCAGTTTTGATGGGGTCATGTCAGATACAGGAGAGCATTTAATTGGTCAAAATTTGATGAGAAACTGAAGTATGAGGTGACATGAAAAATCCGTTTGGTCCATCCATTGATCCATTTATGCTGAAGTGACAAACTTTGGATGTTTCTATCAGGTTTATATCTTATAACGACAAATATTGTCACTGTTATGTAGCACACTAGCTTATGGATAGGGCCACACGGAATCTGCACGCGCAGAATTCCGCAGATTTCTGCAGATTTTTAGCCCATCATTGATTCTGTTTATTTACTTGTGGAAATGTGTGGAAATTTATATTTATTCAGTTTTTAAATTAATTTCAGTAATAATATTGACTAATATGAAAATATTCATATGATTTTTTTACAATACAGTTTGTAAAGTGATATTTTCCGTCTTTTAATAGAGATTTTATACAAGAGACTTTCTTTGTTTGCCAAATAAAGTGGCTCTAATTGGATTCGCATTGTAAA
The DNA here is from genome assembly GCA_903798035.1 of Danio albolineatus. NCBI lineage: Eukaryota > Metazoa > Chordata > Actinopteri > Cypriniformes > Danionidae > Danio > Danio albolineatus. The sequence continues at coordinate 7,254,196 of CAIGQQ010032164.1, forward strand.
CATTAAATAAAAGTTAAAAAGGTATTACTTTTTATTTCATATATTAAGTTTTTAGTTATGATACTCCCAAAATCATTCCACAAAATTTTTAACAAAATACTTACAAAAAAAATTATTTAGTTTTTTCTAATTAGGTTAGATGTATAGATTTTCACTTGCCTTGTCAAAATATTCACTTGTCCTGCTGAAAACTAATCAATAACAGAGAAATATAAAATAAATGTTTGTTGTTTTGACCATGTAACACTCTAATCATAGCCTGTATGAAACTATGGATGCAGTATCTAAAAACAATATATACCACTCATAGTGGTCAGAGCCAGTTGTTGCCCACATAGTGGTCAGAGCCGCGGAGTGTAGTAAAGTTTTGAATAGAATATTAGCTATATACACCTACAACTGGATGGTAATATTTTTTTCAGCTGAAAATTTTATCAGTTAAACATGGGGAGTCTATGGGATTGACCTCCTTTTAGTAGCCTGTCTCTATTGACCAGTTGACAAACTGCAGTTTCACCTGCATGGCAGCTTGATTTTAAAACATTGCCCTATAACTTTCTATTAGAATCTACCTATTTCAATATTAGAATTCTACTACTCAAAGTTGTGTAAAATATTACCAAAACAATACTGATGACAAGTAAACAATAAATAATAAATGAGCAAATCTGCAAGCAATAACAAAAATAACCACAAAAAAAAACAAGCAAACTGATAAAAAGTGTGCTTTTTTTTGTTGTTGATTTAACAGCAGATTGCGGTCACTGAGGATTTTCTTCCCCACGTGTTACTTTCTCTTTACTATCTCTTGATGCACAAGATCACATAGAGAACTGAGAGAAAGAACTGCACAAACACCACATGAATGTTCGGTTCTACAATGTTTTCACTTTAAACCGATGAAGCCCGAAAGGCACACGAATTTCACAGCATCAGCTATGAAATGAGCTGCTGAAAATTCTGGAAAAATGAAGAACTGGAAACTGATATCAAATCTTTTCAAATATTCCAGTATTGATACATACTAAAATTTTGAGTTATATTGGCCCTGTTTACACTGCCAGTTCAATGTCACACAATTGTAAAAACCCAAATTTTTTTGCTCATATGTGACACAGATCGGATCTGTTCTATGACCGTGTAAACACAAAAAAACCTCATGCATTCAGATATTCAGAGATGGGTTTCAGGCCTTCTTCATATGTGGAAATAAATCAGATATAAATCGGAGATGTGACAATGCGACTATCATGTAAACAGGCAGATCGGATTTATTGAGGAATTCCGTTTTGTACGTCATTAAACTTGTGACAATGTGCACAGCAAAAATTCCAGTGTTAAGTATTGTGTCATTTTTTGTGTGTTGTTCAGTGTTAAAACTGGAGTACATTTTAATCCACGAGTGTGAAAGTGATGAAAGTGTAAAACTTTTAACTCAATATTTAGTGTATTTCCCACTAGGGATGGGAAGTTCAGTTTTTTTTACTCGAACCAGTTCTTTCGGACAAACAGTGATCAAACCAGTATGTTTTATTTAAACTTGAACCATGTCTTGTTGCATTTTAAAATGCAAAGAGTTGAATGTATTGAAATTATTTTTGAAAAGATTGATACAAAGAGAAGCGTTCTGGATTCATAAATTAAAATCACTTACACCAACAGGCATGAATGAGGAGTTAGATCTTTCTGTGTTTCTTTAACAGTGTGTTGTTCAGCTATGATATAAAGAATCATGGATATTAAAGTTGTAGGGACACAAATAATGAGAAGAAAATGGATTTTTAATGTTTTTGAATTGTCAAAATTACACGTTATTGACATGAATAAGTGAGTGATGAAAATAGGTATGTCATTTTCCTATAATATAATGTTTTTTGAAGGTAAGGGTATTTTTTGTATGGTTGACTGATTATCGAAATGAAAAAGAGACTGTTGATATTCATCAAGCAGCTATCTAGATAATTAACACTATAACAAATGTATTTTTTAATGTTGTGTACTGTCAGAAATTCATTGTATTCCTGTAAATATGCTATTTCTCTGTAAAATAATGTTTTTTGAAGGTGAGGGTAAATATCTCCTGTGTGGCTGGTTATGTGTATTGAAGTAAAGGTAAGATTGTCTCTAATCAATGAATGACCGTTAAATGTATTTTTTAATGTTATGGGTTGTCGGATTTACACTGTATTGATGTACCTTTGGTAAATTGATAATAATTAATATGATGTTTCATTGTGGAGTAGTGTTTTGAATATGGTGGTTAATCATGAAATGATGAAACAAAAATGAGATTGTTTGTCTAATTATGAAGGGGTCGTCTAATGACGCAATGTGATTGACTGTGAGATAAAAGGGGTGGAGGGAGAGGATTGTGTTACACACTGAGGAAGGCATTGTGTCGAAACGTTTGTGTCATTGAGTCAGCCAGAGAATGTAAAAATAAAAACAACAAGAAAGCAATTATCTGATGAGTGCGAATCATTATCTCTTTGAATGAAAAGATATTTGATCACTGTTATCTGCGCCACGGTGGCGTAGTGAGTAGCACGTTCGCCTCACAGCAAGAAGGTCGCTGGTTCGAGCCTCGGCTGGGTCAGCGGGTATTTCTGTGTAGAGTTTGCATGTTCTCGTGGGTTTCCTCCGGGTGCTCCGGTTTCCCCCACAAGTCCAAAGACCTGTGGTGCAGGTGAATTGGGTAGGCTAAATTGTCCGTAGTGTATGAGTGTGAGTGTGTATGGATCTTTCGCAGAGATGGGTTGCGGCTGGAAGGGCATCCGCTGTGTAAAACAAAAAATGCTGGATATGTTGGCGGTTCATTCCACTGTGGCGACCCCAGATTAATAAAGGGACTAAGCAGAAAAGAAAATGAATGAATGAATGATCACTGTTATCCGTCACACACACTAATTGACAATATAAGAAAAAATGTAATATATTAACACTTTGAAGGGTCCAGTTTGATGTAAGAATAAACTCTTACTGTGTTAAAATGAACTCTGTGAGTAATGTACAAATTTCACACATTAGAAAGTGTTAGATTAACTCCAAAATGGAGGGAGTCATATGTACACCCAATGAGTGTTAAGTTTAACTCAAATTGAGTTAAATGTACACTGATTTTTTTGCTGTGTGATACTTCTTTGCAGTTTAATGATGGAGAATAAAGAGCCTGTGTGTAGACGCCGACGCGGTAAACAACAACAGCAGAGGAAACATGGAGGAGGAAAGTGGTCAGTGGTCGACGGCAGAAGTTACCTGCCTTCTTGCCCTGTGGGAAGATGAGTCAGCGGAGGACATAATATACAAACCATTGGCGGAAGCTGCGATGACAGCCCTTTCCCTCCTCCTCCGCTTCCACCTCAAAATCATTTTAAAGTTGGGCGAACTTCGCATATATCACAAAGCTAAAAGCAAGACAATTTCTTCAATCGTGGCTAGTGTGGCGCTGATGCTAGCCTTCATGCATGCATGACATTATAAATTGTATGGCAAGTGTAAACACATGAATCGAATACTGGTTCACAATTAAAAGAACAAGTAAACAGACAGGCAAAAAAAAAAAAAAAAAATCACTCATAGGCAACAAATCAGAATTGGGCATCAAGCCCTGACAGTGTAAACGGGGCTCAAAGTTGAGTTAAGAGATAAAGAGTCATAACCACAACACAGTTTGTTGGGTTTTTTGTTATTTGGGACTAGTGATGGGAAGTTCGGATCATTTTACTGACTCGGATCTTTAGGTCTCGTTCATCGAGATGAACGAATCTTTTTTCGAGTCATTTTGTTCATTTCGTTCAATTTGCCAATGTATTATTAAACTGTTACGAATTGCTTCCAAACACATGTACAACTAGCCCAAATGTTGATCACACTACAAACAAGTCATAAATAGAATGCTATAAGAGAAAATAATCATTCACTGTTTGTCTGCTCTTTTGTCTATGAAGATATTTTTGCCTCTTTGCTCAGCTCACCTCTTCATGTCTTCAAATTTCAGTGGTTCCTTCACGTCACACGGACAGTCCATATAATCTCAACCAATGTACACAGTCTGAGCCGAAAGGAGCCATGACTAGTTCACCTTTCGAGTCTTCTGGTTCGTTCATCACGTGACAAAATGTAAAGAGACATGACTCGGACCGAGGACTCGGGGGGTGAACGGATCAAATCTGTTTCCGGCTCTAAATGCATACGATTGGCTTCTGTGTCTTTCACGTGTTGAACGACTCGGACCGAGGACTCGGGAGATGAACAGATCAATTCTGTTTCCGGCTCTAAATGCATACGATTGGCTTTTATGTCTGTCACGTGTTGAACGACTCGGACCGAGGACTCGGGAGGTGAACAGATCAATTCTGTTTCCGGCTCTAAATGCATACGATTGGCTTTTATGTCTGTCACGTGTTGAACGACTCGGACCGAGGACTCGCGAGGTAAACAGATCAATTCTGTTTCCGGCTCTAAACGCATATGATTGGCTTTTGTCTTTCGCGTGATGAATGAATTAAAAGACTTGAAAAATGAACGAACCTGCACATCTGTGCGCAATCTGCGCATGCGCGGATGAACGATCCGATCAAGAACGATCAAGAACGACCCATCACTATTTGGGACAGAACCTGTATTGAGTTGTAAGAAATGAGGCTCAAAAACCAAAGAACCAAAGTGTTTTTTTGTACACGATGTGCTTACAGTAAATGAATGGAGCTCTCAATAGCACTGTGATGGAGGGGAAACTAACCTCTCAGCCACACTGTTGCCAAGGAAAGTGCCGAACTGTGAGGCATAGGTGTGTTCGAAGAGCATGATGAGGAAGCTCTCGCTGAACTGAAATGAGCAAGGGAATTGACGCAGAATCTGCCACACACAGTCCAGGAAGAGCAGGAACACCGGCGCTTCACTGCGGGGCTTCCCATTGGAGTATGCAGACTGAGCACAGCGCTGCTGAAACGGGTGACCAGCCTGAAGGGAAAAGGGCAATAGTTATCCTGTACTTCACAGGAAAATATCATTTTTCCATCATCCTAATTGTATGAGATAAAACCAAGGCCTTATTGCACCACAGGCGAGTGGGCTTGACAAACCACCTGTTGAAACGCTCTTCTCTCTATATGCGTCGGACACTTTACTTAAACTCCATCTTGCTAAGACTCAATAAAGAAAACAATGTTTACTTGTCAATGTACCACACAATCATGTTGCACTACTTGTTTTCTTCGACCTCAAGTACCTCCTTTGCACAATATTGTTCTGTCTCACGTAAAAGTAGTCTGTCTTAGGTTATGTGTGTAGTTAAGCCTTAATAGCATATGTATAGTAGGTATAGTTAGATTACCGCTATGGTATGTTAGTAACGCACAGGTTTAAAATAGCTCTTACGTCCACTGTTGTTTTCATATTTATGACTATGTTTATTTTTGTAGCACTGTGGTCCTGTGAGACATGACATTGTTTTCCACTATATGCCCACACATGTAGTGGAATGACAATAAAGCTCAACTTGACCTGATTTTTTTACGTTCACTATCTCACTACATTGTTCATCAGCATATCATTAAAATTCGGGCACTAGTAAGGGATTTTTTATTGAAAATAATACTGAATCAAATGTTTCACGTTTGTTATGAGGTAGCTAATTTTTATATACATTTGTTATGGCATTATTTATCACAATATGAAAAGCACACATTTTTTAAACATTTGAAATCAAGAAAAACATACACAAATGGAATTCAGACATTACAACAATATTTAAAAAAGATTCATTCATTCATTCATTCATTTTCTTCCGCTTTTCCGGGGCCGGGTCGCGGGGGCAGCAGTCTTAGGAGAGAACCCCAGACTTCCCTCTCCCCAGTCACTTCCTCCAGCTCCTCCGGGGGGATCCCGAGGCGTTCCCAGGCCAGCCGGGAGACATAGTCCCTCCAGCGTGTCCTGGGTCTTCCCCGTGGCCTCCTCCCGGTGGGACATGCCTGGAACACCTCCCTAGGTAGGCGTCCAGGAGGCATCCGAAACAGATGCCCGAGCCACCTCAGCTGACTTCTCTCGATGTGGAGGAGCAGCGGCTCTACTCCGAGCTCCTCCCGGGTGACAGAGCTCCTCACCCTATCCCTAAGGGTGCGCCCTGCCACCCTGCGAAGGAAACTCATAAACTCTTAAAATAAGTCTCAAAATTGTATTTATTCCAGTGATTCACAGTTGATGTGATACATTTTCAGGGTGCTATGTCTGAGTAGAAGGTTCATAGAAAAGCATTTATTTGAAATGTAAACCTTTTGTAACAGAATAATTGTATACACTATAGCCTTATTACATTGAAATTTAATATAATATAATACATCTTTGCTGACTTCTGCACAAATTAGGAATCATGGCTGTTGACTTAACGAGAGAGGTCTGGATGCAGACCGGGTGTAGTGCAATCTGAGCAGCATCAAATGCTTTTTAATGCACTCACCTAACCCCACCACTAACCCCACCCGTCACAGTGACGTCACTCACTCCATTGAGTGCATTGTGTCTGACATTGCATCGCTGAGTGATGCAATCTCAGCTTGCATCATAAAGGCTGCATCCAGATACTATTGGACATTAACATACTAATTTACTTAATCGGTTATGGAAAAATCAGCTGTAGACTTTTTCAAATTTTATACAGTAGATTGATTATAAATATAATGCAGAAGAATAACTCTTGGAGTAGGAGCCTGCAGAAAGGTGTTATGGCCTCAAAATTTAAAATACTAAAAAAACATAAAATTTAAAAAATTGCCCCATATCCTTTTTTTTTTAACTTCACACACGCAACAGGTTCAATATAACTTGAGTGCTGTTTTTATCCAAAACGGAAAAAGTATTAATATTTTAGATGTAATATTGTTTTTTATTTAGTTTAAAAAATGTATATTAGCTACGTATAAAGGGACAGCAGAACTAATGTAAATCTCCAAAGCACATACAGCAGTGTTTTCGTTCTGAATGAAAGTGGCAGCTTTAGTTTCTTATTCAGAGCATGATTTTATTTCATATTGTTCAAATAAATAAATCAATAAAATTCCCTTACCTGTAACCATTCCCGTTCAATCAGCGCCTCAAAGCCCCGGATGGTCCTGCATGCCGGATCCAGGATGATTTGGGCAAGAGATGTCACCTGAAGTGTTGAATCTGTGCCCTCTGTGCCATGAACCAGCACTGACGCCCCTTCCCTACAGAACACCACAAATAACACACACGATCAATGGAGGGAGAAAATCAAAAATGTTTCAGAGATTGTTTTAGAAATGTTAAATAATAGTTCAATCATTATTTACTCTAAATAACTTATTTTATTTCACCTAGTTGAACAAAAAAGTCTAAGCTAAGGATATATATTCAACTAAAACATAACAACAACAATTATAACAATAATACATTTCATTTTTAATGCGCTTTTCTCAGACCCAAAGCACATACAAAACAGTAAAAAACAACAAAGCATAATAACCCAATAAAGAATACAGTAAAAAAGACAGTGAGAATAAACAATATATCACAAATTAAAAACAGTTAAAACAAAAGGTGATTTTAAGTAATCTTTTTAACACATCTTTAATCATTTTAAGTTTTAACTGTAAAACTGAAATCCAAAAAAAAATGAAAAGGCTGAGATGTATCGAATGGAAACGAAAGGAATCGGACAGTTTGTCGCATGACTGACCTGACCGGTAAATGATGAATAATGAGAAAATGAAGGCAGAATAAAATGTTTTGGGTGAACTATCCCTTTCACTATTATCTGTAGACTTTTGTCAAATAGAAGAGTTAGAAACAGTTGAAAATTACACATTAATGTTGTTGATGATTTGGGGAAACTGTAATGTTTATTTGAATAATTAATGTAAAGGAGCAAGACTGTGGCGCAGGGAGTAGCACTGTCGCCTCACAGAAAAAAGTCGCTGGAGTCCTGGCTGGGCCAGTTGGCATTTCTGTGTGGAGTTTGCATGTTCTCCCTGTGTTCGCGTGGGTTTCCTCCGGGTGCTCCGATTACCCCATAGTCAAAAGACATGCGCTATAGGTGAATTGGATAAACTTAATTGGCCGTAGTGTATGTGTTTGCATATGAAAGTGTATGGATGTTTCCCAGTACTGGGTTGCAGCTGGAAGGGCATAAATAAATAAAAACGGTATGGGCAAGTCACACATCAGAATAGAGCAGAGGAACTATGACGTCAATTTGAATGCAAAACCCCATAAGCGAGTTAGCATTTTAGCAGTTCCGATTTCGGTTTGTTAAATCGCTTAAACAAGGTTTGTGGCTAACACAAACTCAAGATGCTTTCAGGTTTTATTCTACGACATAAAACACATCAGTTACATCACACTCTTGATTTTTTAAATTGAGGATTATCCGGTTGGATCTTGGTGTGACTCTGGAGTCAGATCTGAGTTTCAACAGTCATGTCAAAGCAGTAACTAAATCAGCATACTATAATCTCAAAAACATTGCAAGAATCAGATGCTTTGTGTCCAGTGATGACTTAGAGAAACTTGATCATGCTTTTATCAGCAGCAGGGTGGATTACTGTAATGGGTTCCTCACTGGCCTTCCCAAAAAGACAGTCAGACAGTGGCAGCTCATCCAGAACGCTGCGGCCAGGATTCTGACCAGAACCAGGAAATCAGAGCACATAACACTTGTCCTCAGGTCTTTACACTGGCTCCCAGTTACTTCTAGAATAGATTTTAAAGTATTACTACTGGCGCCAAGAAAATGAATGAATGAATGAGTATTACTACTGGTCTATAAATCACTAAATGGCCTAGGACCTCAATACATTACAGATATGCTCACTGAATACAAACCTAACAGATCACTCAGATCATTAGGATCATATAAACTAGATATTCCAAGAGTTTAGTCAAAGCAGGGTGAATCTGCTTTCAGCTATTACGCCCTTCGCTGCTGGAATCAGCTTCCAGAAATGATCAGATGTGCTCCAACATTAGGTACATTCAAATCAAGACTGAAACACATCTGTTTAGCTGTGCCTTTACTGAATGAGCACTGTGCTACGTCCGACAGATTGCACTATTGTGTCTTTCTTTTTCATTCTTATATAACTTGTCTTAACTCATTTTAATCTGTTTTAATGTTTTTTATTATTTGTATTTATTTTCTTATACTTCAATTTTATTTCTGTTTATGTAAAGCACTTTGAATTGTCACTGTGTATGAAATGTGCTATACAAAAAAACTTGCCTTGCCTTTTCTTGGACAAAAACGTGCAAGTGTAATGAACAGTGTTTGAACACAGGGTTTATTATTTGCAATCTTCGAAAAAGCCTATGGTAAAATCCTATTGGGATTTTATCGAGGGAATCAGTTTTATGCTAGCAGCCGATTAGCCTACAAGGTGACGTCATCCACTCCATGGCCAAGAAAATCACAATTGGTCCAACTCTAGTAAACCTCAAATAAGCTGCAAATTTGAAAACTATAATAAACGATAGCTGAACTATTATGAGCCGAAACTTAACAGACTAATTCCACTGACATTTACAGTATAAAAATATTGTCAAAAGGAGCACAATAGGTTGAACATACTTGATCCAATAGGTTGAAAGTATTTCTTCCAATCCCCGTCTGAGAGCGCACTCGGTTTGAGATTAACACATTCCAAACTACCGCTACAAACCCTTATAATGAACTGTGTGCCAAAAGCAGCGCTTAAAACAGCAGTGCCGGAGTGGTATTAACATAATGATGATTACAGCACGACAACAGCGCTAATTATCGACACAATGAGCTTTGCAACAAACGTAGGGGCAAACGGGGCGACGACAGCTTTTCTAATTAACTTCGAACAGCGCTAAAACAGTAATTAACACAGCTGCACAATATGGCGTCTGCAGATCTGTGTTAATAATGGACAAGAACAGACAGACAGACGCGTCAGCAGATGTACCTGTCGATGCACTGCGCAGCCAGGCAGGCGGTGGTCAGGATTTCTTTAACGTGACTCTGCCAGTTGGAGGCCTCGAGTTTACTGAGCCAGCGGTCCATGCTGTGAGACTGATCATTGCAGGCCTCCACCAGCTTTATCAGGCTCTCCTGCAGGATGTTAGATCTGTGGAGGAACACAGGTCAGATTAGTCACACTTACAGAGATTATTTGTGAGGATTCCCTCTCTAAGCCAGATTTTCCATTACTTTCACTGACTAAAAAGCTGAATGTCTATGGCGTACAGTATTATGAATAAAATAAGGCAGCCGTTAAGCATACTCTAGAATTTTGCAATTACCAAAACACATAGTTAAGTTAATGGTGCAAAATTTAGAGAAGCTTGCCATTTTTTATTTGCTGCAGATTGTCCACACATCTTGGCTAGCCAGGACACTGTTCATTGTTTTATATTACATAACAATTTATAGTGTGTGTGAGATACATTGAGTTGTCATAGACAGGGAATGGCACTGCACTTCTAATTTAATGTGTGACTCTATTATTTTAAAGCACTTTCAGCAACCAAACAACACAAGAAATGCCAGTAACATTGCCGCAAGCTTAGAGAAAAATCCATCATTTTAGGCTGCATAATCAGATATTTTTTCTGTTTAGCACTGAGCAGACAAAAAACAGCCACTGATAGTACTTTAACAGGTAGATCGGTGACTATATTCGATTGAAAGTTGACAAGTAAGAATAAAATGGCATTGATAAATAGCGTAACTATAACAATAGGCGAAACATGTGAAACAATGTGATAAAAACACATTGTACAGGAACAACATTTCACAATTTGATGAAATGAATGTAAAATTTTAAATGACAAATAAAAATTATATATAAAATTCTCTGACTTTCGATGTCTGAAATAGATCATTTTAGGACTTTAACTACCAACTGTCCTGATGACACAAAGGTGACGTTCACACTGCAGCTAAATGTGGCCCGATTCAGATTTTTTTTGTTCACGTGAACAAAACAGTGTGAACAGCCCAAACCACATGGAATATGACCTTTTCAGTTCAGATTTGTGCCACGTTCATATGTAGTATTAAAGTGCACATATTTGACCCCTTTTTTATATTCAATATAAGTCTTTTGTGTCAGCAGAATTTGTCTGTTAAGTTTCAGCTCAAAATACCCATCAGATTATTAATTATAGCTGTCTAAAGTCTTTGTATTATAGCTCTAAACAGCTTTTTCCTGTTTTTGGTACTGGGCCTTTAAGAATAGTCCTCCCCGTTCAACATTCCCACGTGCCGCAATGTCCGCCCTCGTCTGTGTCAGACAGACAGACGCAACAGGAACAGATGTAAAGGAAGCAGATCTCACTACGTTTGTGAGAAATACAACAGTAAGAACTTTACCAATGACTGTTTGATGTGTTTGTTGAGGAGTTGCAATAATGAGTCACACACAATGTAGTTACAAAGTTCACGCACGTATGCGCGCACGCACGCACACACACACACACACACACATACAGACAGACATAAAGCACGTGTTAAGCTTTGCACTGCTTTTGCAAGCAAATGTGAAAGGATAAAGGTTATATCCACTGCTGTATGGATATCTGTTATGTTAACGTACAGAATAAACCTGATTTAATGTCAACAAACCGAGATTGAAGCTTTTTTTTGCTGACACACGGCTGTGTGAAGTAAAGCTGAAGTGAATGGCTGTAGTTCATTACAAACATGCACTGTTTTAAACACGTGTTAAACTTAAACTCACAATTGATCACATTCGATGATGATTAATGACCTTCGCGAACTGAACAGACCTTTTATTCCCGGTTGCTTTGTGCACGTCCTGTCTTGTTGATATGATTATACCCGTTACTACGGAGACATGTTAATACGCAGCTGTCAATCAATTCGGTGGGCGGGGGGGACCGCACTCCTATGTAAAGTTGTGGTCGATCTCAAAACCGCTCCAATTGGTCCACCGTTTTTATGTTGTTAAACTGAAAAAAAAAAAAAGGACTGGGTGTGTTCACATTACAAATCTGATATTAGCCACATTTATAACAACAACGTGAACAGCTCAGATTTGAGCACAAAGGCTACGTTCACACTGCAGGCAAATGTGGCCCGAATCTGATTTTTTTGCCCTCATGTGACTCGCGTCTTGACAGTGTGAACAGCCCAAACCGCATGGAATCTGATCTTTTCATGTCAGATTTAAGTCACTTTCATATGTAGTCTTAAATCTGACACACATATTTTGCAATGCGACCACAGTGTGAATGGGTATGTTGGATATTATGTGACTTTTACATCATCTACTCCTCAGCAGCAGTAGAATAGCACACAGGGCGATTATTTTACCACAGAAACTTGGTTGTTCATTTAAAAAAAATAAGATTTTGATGGCAAAACTGGAGCTTGTTAACCAATCTGGCTAACGATTGGGGCACGGGTTGATCGCGAAGCTGTGTCGGGGCGTGTTGCGGGGATCCGTGCTCAAAGGAGGCGGCACTTTCATATTAAGGACGAACTTACTGAGAGAATAAAGTACAGAGCTCTAACACCCAAACCAAACTCCCCTTTCTGCACATGTCTGGTGTTTATAACGACGTAAAATGAAATAGCTCTGCAAACAGAGATAAACCAACTCCCCCTCCACAGTTCCGTCCGCGGCTGCTCATTAACCCTTGATGAGTTCACTATAGCGGTGGTCAGATTGTCACACATGATCAGTGTTTTCAAACACAAGAGACTTATTTTAGGTTTCAAATACACATTAGCAGTAGCAGAACAACCCTTTACAGTTCATAAAATACACCATGGGTGTCTGTGAAAGGGGCAATAATTACATTAAGCATGACAACGTGCTTCAGTATACACATTGTTTGGATAATTAGACATTCTGTACTGTCCGTACCTGCACTTTTGCGCATGCGGGTGAGTTTAGGACCAGATCTGTTCACATTGCAAATCTGATATTGGCCACATTTATAACAGCAGTGTGAACAGCTATGCAAAAACATCAGATCTGAGAAAAAATCAGATTTGAGCACTAAGCCTCGCAGTGTAAACGTAGCCTAAGTCCTGCAGTGTGAACGTAGCCAAAGCTCACAGCATCTATTCACAAAATGAAAAATACTTCCACGAACTTCAGCTAGTTTAATTAAATTAACTTAAAATATAAAATTTTAAATATTAAATATTTTTTTCTAAAATATTTAATTAGTTTTTATTTAGTTACATATTTTGAATTAGTTAAATTTAATGAACTAATTTTCAAGTATTTAAAACTGAATTCAAAAAAAGAAAATATACAGACATAAAAAAATAAATAAATAAAGAAATCAAGGAAAAGATACGGAAGTGTAGAGCTGCCACCAAAGTAAAAAAAAATCTGAGCTTTATCACGTTTGTACAATATACTTTTAACTTTCTTACAATATAATATCACATTTGTACAATATACTTTTCACATTCATTCAATATAATATCACATTTGTACAATATAATTATCACGTTATTACGTGAAAACTTTTTTGTTTAGTCTACGTTTACCTGGTGCGATCAGAGCGTGAGAAAATGTCTCGTTTTACAGAATTAATTAAGTTCTATTTTATGCTTGGATTGAGACAAGGGGAAATTTTGCAGCTACTGATCAGCTTGGACAATGTTGTTATGAGCATGCGGACACTGAGAAGGAACCTAAAATGCATGGGGCTGTACAGGAGGAAGAATGAGTCTGATCCGATGGAAGTGGCTTCCGAGGGACACGGGAAGGCTTCCGTACATGGAGCCTCCCATGTAGCCTAAACAATAAAATACTGTACAAACGTGATATTATACGAACGTGAAAAGTATATTGTACAAATGTGATATTATATTGTACGAAAGTGAAAAGTATTTTGTACAAATGTGATATTATATTGTACTAACGTGAAAAGTATATGGTACAAATGTGATATTATATTGTACAAACGTGAAAAGTATATTGTAC
>CAIGQQ010032164.1:7276695-7290564 GCA_903798035.1 Danio albolineatus
GTGTGGAGTTTGCATGTTCTCCCCGTGGTTGCGTGGGTTTCCTCCGGGTGCTCCGGTTTCCCCCACAGTCCAAATGACATGTGGTATAGGTGAATTGGGTAAGCTTAACTGGCCCTAGTGTATGTGTGTGAATGAGTGTGTATGGATGTTTCCCAGAGATGGGTTGCAGCTGCAAGGGCATTCGCTGCATATAACATATGCTGGATAAAAATGAAAAAAAAAAATGAATGAACGAATGAATGCACAGTTCACTGAACTACAATAAAATACCTGCACATTTTCCATACTGCTCTTTTTGTTTTTAAATTTTGCTCATTATACATTTGTTAATATTTTTAAACTATTTGAATTCTAGATTCACAGATGTTATCTTGGACATATTGTTTAAAATATGTGGCTAAGAAGAAGCTATGAACTTTTTTTTTTGGTGGGGCCAGTGAAAATTTTGGCAGGGCAAGTAAAAATCTCAACCAGTGGCCAGGTCGGGCCAGTAGAAAAAATCCTTAGCGTTGAACCCAGCATGGTACCCATTGTTATGACACTGACCATTCATATGCTGTTTTTATATTTGTATACTCTGATACTACTTAATGCTGAATATTCTTTTTGTTAATTGTGCTGATTGTTATATTGCAAAATGATAATGAGATTTGGACTAGAAATGAGAAGTAAGAAAAGTATTTTTTTGCATTGTAATTATTCAATTTCTGTAACTAAATAAAACTGCCAAAAAATGTTATTAAAACTATCGTGTGAAACTGTATTCATATCACAATATTTATCAAAGAAAAATAAAATATCACAACATAATTTTTTTCCCATATCGTGCAAATAGCACAGTATGCAAAAAAAGTACTTTACTCAAATACATACTTATACATACATATAAACAGTGAATCTGGAGAGTTCCTAAATACAGTATAATAATTGGTCACATTTTCCAATAAGGTTTATTAGTTAATGTTAATTAATGCGTTTACTAACATGAACAAACAATGAACAAAACATTTACTACAGTATTTTTTCATGTTAGTTAATGTTAATAAAAATACAGTTGTTCATTGTTAGATCATGTTAACTCACGGCGCATTAACTAATGTTAACAAGCATGGACTTGGATGTTAATAACGCATTAGTAAATGTTCAATTATGATTAATAAATGCTGTACAAGTGTTGTTCATGATTAGTTCATGTTATTAAATGCATTAACTAATGAACCTTATTGTAAAGTGTTACCTAATAATTGTTTCCATATATACAGAATAAATGTTATGGTAACGTTTTATTTTAAGGTATAATTCTTGCTATTAGTAAACCATTAACTAAGACACAAGAGTGAGGGCAAAACAAAGACATTTAGCACAATAAACCCTAATTGATCAATAATAGTTAGTAATAGAATTAAGGCTGTAGAATAAAGACAAACTTTATATAAGTACTAATAAAGCCATAAGCAGGTAATAAGAGAGTAGTTAAAAGTCGGAATTGGCAGTGAAAATAAAGTGTAAACAGTCTTATTTATTTATTTATTTATTTGCATTTTATTTCTTAAATATTAACCTTTCTTCCTTCTTGAAACAACAGCTTTTCTTTGTAACATGCTGTTTACTGTAAAAGTCGATCTGAACCAAAAAATCTTGAAACGTGTGAAATATGATCGTGTCAAATTGTCTGACCAAACAGTCTGACCATGTCGAGAAATTTTGGTGATATAACATTTGACATTAGCATATGCACATGAGTATGATTAAGGATGCTCAGATCTAATATCCAGTGCTTGTATTGGCTCAATACTGCTATTCTTTGCCATAATGGGTAATGGTCAGACATTTTGAACAAAAACTGACACGTGGTGAGTACAAATATTTATTACAATTAAGCTCCACAAGTCAGAAAAAATAAATGGCATAAAACAAAAGTTCTTTTGCACATTATTGCAAGTCTTCTGAAGCCATTCAACCGTATAATGTGAAAACTGAGAAATATTTAAGTCATTAAATTAACTCTCTGCTGCGGCTGTCACTCATTCAGAATGATAAAACTCTACAAGATCCCTCAGTGTTCCCTTTATTATACTTTATGTGTAGATAAAGGTCTGTGGTTTTGCACAAAAGGACTTTATCTTGCAAGATTCTTTTCATTCTGGAGCGTTGCATGCTGTCTTTTCGCATTTGTGTTTTGTGCTGCTTTGTGTTGAATTCTTTCATATTATGAAAGTTTTGACCACAAAAAGAATATTAATAGACTGTATTATTCTGCATGAACATCACATATTGTTGTCCCAGTAAAAAGCAGTGCAATCATTTGAAGTTTTTAGTTTTTCTGGAATGCATTTTATAAAATACAAAAGTTTTTTTTATTTATGTTTAACAAAAACGCACTCTGCTTTTCATCAGTCTTTTAATTATTTAGATTTTCTAAATATATATATACATTCTATTATACATATATACATTTGGATTTTATGATTGGATATCACTGTTCAGATGTTCCCTTATCTATGTGTGAACTGCTGCCATTAACACAGTTTAAGAATGAACATTTTAGGCCTACTAAATAAATTATTTTTTCACAAAAATGACCTTTTCATTCAGGGACTGCTCTGGATTACTGGCACACGCCATAGTCACATTATGCTTATTATGGCATTATGTTTTTGAATATTATGAATATTTATGATTAATTGATAAATTACTGTTAATTTTCCCACTGATGATCCAAAAGTTTTCTTCAAATGCCACAGTGAAGCCTGCTTAAAGCCATTGGTGCCCCAGCTAAAAAAAAAGTTATGTTATGTTATATTGTGTACGTTCTGGCCAAAACTAACTAACTAACTCAGAATCTTATTATTAATAATCAATCTTTGTATATACTGTTCCATTTTGGCATGCTTTTTGACTTATTTTTGAACTATTTATGGACATAAAATTCAATAAAAAAATATCCTGGATTTGAAGAATTTGTGTCCCTGGCCTTCACTGAGCTCAAGTAATAGTTTAATGTACAGAAATTGTGAATAAACTTGACTGTTGAGGTCTTCAATAATAATGTCAAATAACCAACATTTCTCAAAATGGATATATCTCGTTTTGCAACGAAACCTTTCCTATATATATTTGTTTTATTTGACTCTGTTCTGTTATATTTACTCTGTTTTGTTATATTTATCTATGTTTGTAATTAATTTTTAATATGTACTCCCGTACCTAATGAGAACTTAATTATATATTCATAATTTTTCCCAAAAGAGCAATTTAATATTCTGATTTCATACCACAATGCAAAAAAAGAGAAGAAGAGACTAATTAAAAATGTCAGTTTCTCTGGATGTACTGTATTTATTAAGTATGTCTGCTTGAGTAAAATGTTAATATTTGTTATATTTTGTAAATGTCTAAAAATATTTCTTCTGAAATTTGAAAATAAAACGCTGTAATTTAGAGCATTTTTTCCAGAAAGTTAGAATAGGTCAGAATTAAAAATCAATTTCAATGTTTTTGAAAATGCATGTTTCAACCTACTTTTTTGTAGATGGGGCTTGTCATACATTCGACAACAAATTATGCACATCTTTAATTTGTGTTGTTGTGCAAAGAACAGAAGAAAAACAACCAATTGTTCAATGATAACATATGATGTAAATGTCATTAATTTGAAAAGAAACAAAGGAAATCATACTGCACCTTGAATTCATTTTACCTAGAACTGCATTTCCAACTATAAATCCAGAGCAAATAATTTTTTTTATTAAGTAGATTCTTAGATGGCAGGTGCATGACACATATGAAAACTAAAACATGACATACGTGAACACAATCTACTGGTTTTAAACTTCCAAAGTAATAACTGAATTACTTTATGCAATTGCATTATGCAATGAGGATTTACAACTGGTTTTCTATTTCAATAAAAAAATTTTCATTGCAATATCTTAACATTGTGCAATCTTTCAAGAAACAACACAAGCAAAATTTTCAGAGGTACCTTTTCTCAATAGAGTCGATGTTGGCATGAAGCAGCCAGAGCTCCTCAGTGTTGTCCTGGCGGGAGGACAGGATGATGTGATGTCCTGTCAGGCACAGGGTGCCCTCCACAGTGGGCATGAAGGGTCGATGGAGGACCACTCCATCCACACGAGGAGTTTTGATCAGCTCTGCAAACTCCATAATGATTTGACTGGTACAACAAACCTGGGAAGTCGATGAGACCAGAAACATTAGATGAACCAATGATGAATACTACTATACCACTTTACTGTTGTTTTTATTTAAGAGATTGTTAGTGTGTAATTTGTTGTTGCAAAACTTGAGTAGGCATGTCATACTTTATTATTATTTTATTATAATTTAATAAAAAATATGTAATAAATATAATATAATATAATATAATATAATATAATATAATATAACTGAAATAAGCTGTAAAAGGGGTTGCTTTAACATTACTTTTATAATAATAATAAAAGAACGCCACATTTGGTATTTTGCTTTATTGTGTATAAGTTTATAAGTATATAGCATTATATAAGTATATACATTTTCTAAATACACAAATGTTTCGAACAAACTGACTTGCAAATAATAAAGAACGACAGGTAATACTTTACAAAAAGTATTAGTTAACACGTTAACATCAACAGTGTTTGTTCAACAACATCACCATTTGTTAGAGGAGTTAAGTTGATCTTAGTTTCTTAAAAATACAGCAGATTTGATCAGATATCAAATCCACTAAATTAAACAGTGGCAACTATTAATTTGAATTAATTATTAAAAATTAACTAATTTACATCCCCGAATTTAATGAATGCTTCACAAATTGTTTTTATTGTCAATATAATTACCTAAATTTAACAAATTGAGCCTTATAATGCTGTGAGGAACCCCTCTGCCAATACAACATTCTGAATATTCATAAAAGGCACTGGAAGTTTAAGTTCATTGCATTTATAGTTATACACATGGCAATCAATAGCGCAAAAAACAACAACATGTTAACTACATCTCTAAAATAACAGCATATTCAAAAATACATAATTTTCTTATTATTAGGTTTGTTCGTATCAATTACAGACGATCAATTACTGATATAATTAGTCAGCATCCCTTTATGTGGTTTAGATAAGTTTGATAAGATTAAAATAATTATTGCCTTTGTATTGTTCACATGATTCAGGACAGGTTGCAAAACAAGACGATACTGAGACAGCAAGAAGAAAAAATAACAACACATTGCTTTACTTTTAACGTTACTTGAGCATATAAGTATGACAGATACGTATCTTTATAAACAATAATTATGACATATTTGATACATTCGTCTAATATTTCTCTGTTCGCTGTGTCATCACTGGAAATACGACAACGGACAGGATTTATGGCTTTGAGTGGGAAAACGCTCGTGCTAAATACGACACAGTGAGAAAACCGCAGATGCAGTATAAGGAGTCAAGAACAAAACATGCATTTTAAACATGTACTTAGAGCAGATAACAGCTGTAAACCAATGCTGTAAACACAGCATTCAACTCACCTGACTCCTCCACTTCCTGGACTACCACTCCTTTGTTGGATTTGACAACAAATCGCAAACAAATCTGACCCAATACCGACATCTGCTGGTTTGGGTGAAAGTGAGGAAAAAGGACAGAGTTTATGTTTTGTTTTATTTGTGTGTCCTAGAATGTCAGATATTGCGGCGACCTTTTTAAGAATTTGGTGCAATATTTTCGTAATTTAGTGTTGTAAAAAAATTAACTGCCTGCTCGACCAAGTGTAAATATATTTTATTAAGAGGAGTACCAAACTTAACTCAACCTGATCGAGCCATCTCTACTATCTTCAAGTATGTTATGCCAAAAAAAAAAAAACTCCACTAGTTGTCACAACTCAATCAACAGTTCTTGTCACAACATTTCTTCTACCACCGAAAAAAAATAAATCACTCTTGTGAACTATTGTTGTTGAGAATTTGCACGGTGAGCATATTTTTTGACATATTACAAGAGCCCTAACTTAGTTGTAACAGACAGAGGGTTAGCTGTAACACTTGCTTAAAAAGGCAGATTTCACACAATTAATTTAAATCCAGTTTACTTTAAATAGTAGCTATATTTCCTCAGTACTCAGTTTATTTTTTTACATTGCACAGTATGTTTATGTATTTGTTTATATTGGATTGGACAAATTTGGATTTATTTGCATTATTATACATTATTATACAAAGCATTTCTTTACATTATTAGCAATAATAATAAAACATCTATTAAAAAATATATTTTTTAATAAAAAGTTCTTAACAGTACACTCAAAATAAAATAAAAATATTGTGTTACTTTAGTGTCCAACAGTGTGTGGCTTAATTTTAACACTCTGTTAACTAACCCCGCTGTGTTGTATTTTGCTCAAAACTGGCTAGCAGTCACTGTGTATTTTTTACATCTTTCAAAATGGTTTCATCTTTTAGCCTAGAAGTAATCACAACAATATAAGATTTCACTCACAACATACTTTTAAATAAAATAAAATAATAAAAAAATATCGACTATAAATAAAATAATATATATATATATATATATATATATATATATATATATATATATATATATATATATATAGACTAAAAAATAAATAAATAATAATTATTATTTTTAATAAATAAAAAATATTTTTTAATTAAAAAATATCAACTATAATAAAAATACTTTTGTGCTGCAAAAATGGTTTCTCCAGTGTTTCTCATCTTAATTTCGCTGAACATTTTCAATAATTGGCAGGAAGACATCATCCGACACTGTGGTGAAAATCTTGGAAGTATGCCAAGCTTAACCCTGAGGAAATACCTTAAAATTCTGTATTACATTTTACCTCGTGTTACTTTGTGCCACGTGCTCCCCTACCACGGTTTCAAAAAATTGTATTTACTGCTCTTTTAAATGTCTGGGTAAAAAAACAACCCTTTTTTCCCCATTAAATACACAATATAATTAATTTTAATAAACATAAAAAATATTTTGGAACAGTAAACATGTCAGGCTAAATAATTAAAATAAATCATTGACTTCTGCTCTCTTCATTGGTTTCAAAAACACAGATTTCTTTAAAACTTGAAAAGGCATCTTTGGAGATCTTTCTTTTCTGTGGATATAAAGTAAAGTCACTGCATTGTTCTGGATTGTAACATGCTTGTATGTTGGTTTATAAGTGATTTGTTTTTCAAATATTTACTTGAAACGTGGCCTGGCCAGTAACTTTTGATAGATGAACCTTTTCTGCTGAAGATTCTGTTGCCCTAAAAAAAAAAATAGTTGTAAAAAATAAATAAATAAATAAATATACCTTGGGAACCGTATAACAGAAATTTTTGGTGGGTTTAATACCTTGACTTTTCCAAACCATAGTAAACCTTGAAACCAGTTGAAGTCCCATGACTACTTGGTGCCATGAAAGATATTTGCAAAGTTTGTTGATTTGTCACTTTATGGTAAACAAAGCAAAGCTGATGTTTTCATATCATGCATTTCTGCAGATAGAACGAACAGTTTGGTGAGAAATAATAACTTTTGATCATTCACAGAATAAATATACCATGTTATAGAATCAATATGTTATTTATTATTCTGAGAAAATTTCTTAAGTACGTTTTTTTTTTTGACAGTTTTGGATTTTTTTTATGTAAATAGAATGAATTCATAGAGCTAATGTGTGGAAATCATAATTATCAAAGACAATTACTTCTTAAATGACAAATGCTGATGTATTAGTACAATTGTTTTTTTGCAGTTATTCGATGGATGTCCTAATATGTCACAAACAAACACACACACACACACACACTTGCACACACACACACTCACACACACATATATATATATATATATATATATATATATACAGTATGTACATGCACTCTTTCACACACTTGCCTATAATCATACACTCTCTAATGCAGACAAACACACAAATGTTTGTTCTTGTGAATTGTGGGCACACAACATATGTTTTAATTGTTTTTATACTGTACAAAGTGTATTTTCTATTGCCCTAACCCTCACAGGGAACGAATTCTCTGTGATTTATAAGAAGATAGAGAGAACGCAGTGAAATGTTTCAAAATTTCCCATCTGTTCAGGACTTCATGTGCAGGTCAGTTTTTCATTTGTAAATACTGTTTGTTTGTTCTTTTTACCTTTAATATTTGTTGTTTCTGTGTCATTGACCAAAACAAACCAATCCTTGCATTCCTAGTTTAGAATAGTTTAAACAGAGTCACACTCTTTCTACTGTTTTATCTGCAATCTCTCAGCCAATGAGTTTGGAAGCCTAGGTGGGTATGGAATTTCCTGACCTTATTTTGTGTTCCACAAGCTGCCCTTAATATCATGTATTTATTCAATTTATCAGGATTGGGCTAACTGCGATGCATTACATATCGTTTAGGCCACAATGGTTACAATTAAAGATTCTAAAAATGTACTAAAAACAGATTATTGAGAATCTGCTGTACTATTTTGAATGTGGAATCAATTTACATTTGTGGCCACAAAAATCAGTCCACCTAATTTTGTGCAATTTTTCCCTCTGTTTTCTCATATCACATGGGCCTTTAAAAACCTGATGTATCTAGGTTAAAAGTTTGTAGTGATATGCTGTTGTGCCATTGAAAGGTATCATTTTAGCACATTTTATCTGAGAATGACTGACAGTTGTTGATCTGAACACACAGATTCAGGAAACAAAATGTATATTGTTTTATACAATATAGTCAGAATGTTCTTACAGTCAGCTGTACAGCATATGATCACCCACCAGACTGTGACAGTAAATTTAAGTAAAATCTATGCATTCAGGATACTGTATCATGTTATCTTGAAACAGCACATTAGAACACTCGTTCATTCTCTTTTCGGCTTAGTCCCTTTATTAATCTGTGGTCGCCACAGCGGAATGAACCATCAACTTATCCAGTTTATGCAGCGGATTTCCTTCCTGGGAAGTCTGGGAAACATCCTTACACACTCAATCACACACATACACTACGGACAATTTAGCTTACCCAATTAACCTATACTACATGTCTTGTGGGGACTTGTGGTGGAAACCGGAGCACCCAGAGGAAACCAACTGACTCAGCCGAGGCTCGAACCAGTGACCTTCTTGCTGTGAGGCAATTGTGCTACCCACTCTGACACCCGCATTAGAACATACATACCTGTTCTAATTTCTAAAGAATGAAATGACTGTATTTTTTAACCACT
This sequence comes from Danio albolineatus, assembly GCA_903798035.1. Classification (NCBI taxonomy): domain Eukaryota; kingdom Metazoa; phylum Chordata; class Actinopteri; order Cypriniformes; family Danionidae; genus Danio; species Danio albolineatus. The sequence goes on from CAIGQQ010032164.1 coordinate 7,285,953, forward strand.
TACACACATTTTTAAAACTTTGCCCACCTAAAACTGGAACCATGACAGTGCATCAGTGTGAGTGCCTCCTGCTTTATAGTCTGTAAACGTGTGGGTGTGTTTATGTGTGTGTGTACTTGTTTTTGTGTCTTATCAGGACATTGTAGAATGACATGGGTATGGCCTAGTTGTACTCGTCGATAATGTACTAGTTGTACTAGTATGTACTAGTTAATAATGTGGTTTACATGGAGATGCCTAGTGTCCTCGTAATTCAAAATGTTTAGAAATCATAATTAACGGTCTTTTGAGATTAAAAATTGCCACAAGTTTCCTGTGAGGCATGGGTTTGCCAATAGTATGATCCTGCACAACTGGATTAGCTGCATTTTCAGGACCGCATCTACAAGACCGCATTTATAGGACCCTAGTTTTTTGCGGCAGCGCCACCTACCGGATTGGATGATGTAGTGAAACTGCATTCCTAGGACCATAGTTTTGTAACAGCGCCCCCTGTCGAATTGGATGAATTAGTGAAATCTTAAGTTTCAGAACTGCCTTTCCAGCGCCACCTACCTGATTACATGATATAGTGAAACTGCATTTCTAGGACGGTAGTTTTGTAACAGCATGGTTTATGTAAAATGCACCAGTAAGTGTGAAACACCTGCTATGAGTAACAATTTTACATTAAAACAAATAAATTTACACCTAAAATATAAAAGAAAAATGTTTTTTAAACTTTACACAAATGAAATAGTTGAGTCCCTTAACAGTCTTATAATTTTTTAAAAATACTGTACATATAAAAAACAGTTTAGACTGAACTAATTAGCTCAGTATTTGGGAAAATAAACTTAAATCAAATGCGATCAGCATTTGCAGTCACTAATTTAAAACCAGAATGTAGAGTCAAGACACAAGAATGATTCAAGAATGTACATTTATATAAATATCCACACACTCGTTTTTGCATTAATGCAATACAGCAGCACAAAAATGACCCCTCTGTTCAATCAGTTGCAGCATTCAGACCAGCTGTCTGTAGACTTCAGCTCCTGTATATGAGAGAGAGGAAGAGAGAATCAAGTTCAAGTATATATATATATTTTTTTCCTAGAATATGTATAATCATGTATATAAACTCAAAATGTTAGCCATTTGTTGTGCAATTATTAATTCATTCATTTTCTTTTCGGCTTAGTCCCTTTATTAATCTGGGGCCGCCACAGCGGAATGAACCGCCAACTTATCCAGCATTTGTTCTACACAGCAGATGCCCTTCCAGCTGCAACCCATCACAGGGAAACATGCACATACACACCCATTCATACACATACACCACTGACAGTTTAGCTAACCCAATTCACCTGTACCGCACTCTCAGAAATAAAGGTACATGAGCTGTCACTGGGGTGGTACCTTTTCAAAAGGTAAAAATTTGTACCTACAAGGTCAGTATTAATACCTCAAGGGTATATATTAGTACCTAAAAAGTACAAATATGTTGCTCTTAAAATTTTAGGTACTAATACATACTTTTGAGGTACCAATATGGACCCTTTAAATACAAATGCATACCTTTTGAAAAGGTACCACCCCAGTGACAGCTCGTGTACCTTTATTTCTGACAGCGCATGTCTTTGACTTGTGGGGGAAACCAGAGCACCTTGAGGAAACCCACGCCAACATGGGGAGAACATGCAAACTCCACGCAGAAATGCCAACTGGCCCAGCTGAGGCTCGAACCAGCAACCTTCTTGTTGACGCCGTTGTGCAATTATTAAATTAATAAATTGCTTTATCGTGTTTAACTGTAATATATATTTCTGGTTTAAACTTTTGCACTGTTAGAAGAATCAAACAGGACACCTACTGTAACTCCCAACTCCAAAGTTTTAAGTATATAGGAACAATACCCACCGATTGAACGGTCTCCCTTCTTTCCTCTGTCTGTTAAACTCTTCTACTTCACTGAAACAGAGAACAATGTTGGGTTAACATAAACATCAGTAACAAAGTTTTTCTGAGCATTGTACAAGATTTAATTCATATTCTAACCTGACAACCTTCTCAGGATCATCCAAAGACAAACTCCTCAAAACACCACAGCATGTATGATGGCCTACAAAAAAAAAAAGATTAATTTAAATATGGACTAATATACCACCACTGAACAGCAAATCATTAAACACAGGTTCATAAATGATTAGCATCCAGCATGCAGTCTATATACAGTAGATCTTGTAGGTGCATTATTCGGTCTGGCATACCTCTGGGAAAAGAAGACCACAGATAATCTGCACTTCATCATAGATGTGCTATTAACTCAAGAATAGATCTAGCATTTGTAACTGTATTTATAAACTGCTTATCAATGTCTATTAAGGTAGAGTATGCTAAACAAATAATAAAATAATAAATTAACTATTTGTTAATGTTAAATAATTTATTTATAGCATGCAGTTATTATAGTGTTACCCAACAGTTTGAGATCATCTCAATGAAAATATTCCTATAGTTTGTTTTCTTTTCTACAATGAGCTTAAGGATATCCAATCATATTGGACATCACTTTATATTGGCCAGGTAAAATAGGCCTACCTGATACACATATACAGTGATAAACGATGAGACTCTATATGGTCAAGGCCTGTAGAATAATCCTAACTATAAAAACAGCATAACATCTCATTCATCACTACAAAACGATGACAAAAACAGACTAATAACACATATTGTGGGACAAACAGGCAGTCAGCACAATTTCTAATGTGCTAACGTGATGAGACAATGAGTAGAAGTTTTCCCACTAGTAAAATGTAAGTAAATCTGAAACATTTCGCACGTCAACATGCTTTTATCACTGTTTAATTAATGTGCACGTTAAGTCAACAAGCCATTAAACCATGGATAAGAACATCGTAATGTTTAATAAAAATAGAAAACGAATTCTAGAAAATTAATTCATAATTAGCAGCTCTCACTTTAGCAGTGTAAACCTCCTCATACCTATTATTATTATTATTATATTTTACTCTTCCTCTGGAAAAAAAATCGTCGCGTAAAGTTTGTCCCAGACCCTTGAAAGTTGAATACTCATGCGGGCTAATCAGGCATTTTGCATAAACGTTGCACAGCATAAAACAGTAACAGTACAAAATAAACACATGCTTTAACAGTTTATAATAAAACGTAATAGAAAACCGATACTTACACTTTCCTTTTCATCCATGTCGTCCATCTTATTAGAGCATCTATAATCCAATCCGTTAGGTGGCGTTGTCGCAAAAAACTAGGGTCCTACAGATGCGGTACTAACAATGCGGTCCTGAAAGTGCAGCCACTCCAGTTGTGCAGAAACACCCTTCTCTGGGTTTGAGGGTAGGGTAAGGCCAGTAATACACTCTAAAAAACGTTGGGTTATTAATGTAACCCAATAGTTGAGTTAAAAATATTTGGTGCTTTGTTGGGTTATTTAAACCTTTTATTGGGTTATTTATTTAATAACTCAACCAGTTGGGTTAAGTTCTTTGAATTTTGAACAGTCAACTGATGTAACTGACACAGAGCAGCTATGCGTGCGTGATGTTGTTTTGCGTTATAAAGTGTATTTAAGCTCTATAACGCAGTAATATTGTTTTTTTCTTTATCAAAGGGGCTCTCAACCGTGCCGTGCGTGTTTTTTTTATATCCGTTTCACCTGGACTCTTAATTAGTGATGAGGCAAACGCGCGCTTCATAGCCGGTCTATCTGCGGTCTATCTCCGGACTATCTGCGGATAAAAACGCTTTCTCTTCCTCCCGGGTTTATCTCCACAGCTGTTGAAGGAACTGATACACATATTTGACATTTTCGGCCGTCATTCTTGCCTTTAAGACCCAGCGGAGACAATCAACCCGGAGACGCCTCCGTTTTGGTTAAGGTATGTAGTCTTTTTATTAAAAACATTGTCCTTTCGCTAGGAAACTATATTGTAACATCTAAGTGCTAATATAGGCACATAAATATGATACATTTTATTCAGGAAGTTGCTGGTTTTGCCAAGAAGTATGGAATCGGAGCATTATATTATTGGTTATTACTCGCCGCTAGAGGGCGCTAAATGGATCGCAACGTTTCATTCTGTATGGTCAAGAAGAAGAGCAGAGCAGAAGCTCGCTATATCATATCAGAAGAGGATCCGTTGTCTATTTCAAGGTACTTGATTATTAACTAATGAAAGTTAAATGTTATTATTACAGTTTGTCTGTACTATATTAAAGGCCCTGAAAATGACATTTTTCCCCACATCTACAGGGATGAAACCACACCCTAATAATGTTAGATGCTAATAGAAATGTTTAATCAGTTAAATATGTCATACAGCAATTAAATATAAGCATATATATATCTGTATATAAGCATATATATATCAATATATAACATCTGTTATATATTGTAACATCTGTTAGCTTTGTAAAATAATAATACAAAACCCTTAAACATACATTATCCTTCCACTGTTTTCAATTCAGGTGAGATTTTATGCTGTGACCACTGAACTGATAAATGTTGTCTGAACATTCTTAAAATTCAGAACTCTTGGAACAGTTGACCAAATAAATTGAGATATTACAGACATTAAACTAT